>JAQIXC010000054.1:0-58911 GCA_034697605.1 Metabelba pulverosa
ACGCTATTCGATGGCCTTCGGCGGCGAATGCGACGACTGATCGACAATCTCTATACGAGTGATGTGACGCAGAAATACGATAAGATTTATAGCCAATACTGGAAGTACTTCTGGCGGATCGAACTGAGCGACCCGTCGGCCGTCAATGGACAGGAGTTTCAATGTCGCGACTGTAGCTCCGATAAGATACTGTTCTTCGAGTGCGACGTCTTTGCAAACGCCGTATCGTCGCCGACCGACTGTCCGTACGTCTACGCAGCGCCAGAAGCCTGGAATCTCGGCCAAAGTCTTCGAGAGATGGACTACAACTATAATCTCGTCTTCGGTCCCATCTGTTGTCGAAACTGTTTGCAAGTTTTGGGTGAATTTGATTGGAATGACAGACTTGTCTGCAATTGTCCGCTTCATAAGGGGTTGGAGTCGTATCAGGTCTACAGATATCTCTCCAATAGAATCATCAAAACAGACGTTAAGACTAATTAATTGTTTTTAAAATTGGAATAACTTTTTACTTATTATTATTTATATATAAATGCAAATAAATATTTCCATTCATAACAAAATGTGCGAATATTCTTGAAAACGTTCTATTATTTATGTAAATTTAAATGAACAGTATATTTTACTGAAAAATAAAAAGTAAATAATATTTGATAATAACTTGTTAATAAGTATTTTTATTTCAAATTATTTACTTTAATTAAATGCTTTTTCAATACAAATTCGAAAATTATAAATATTTAGTATTATTCTTAAAATTAATCTTATTTTCAACAATTGCGTTGTCATACAAATAATAAAATAAATTATTTTTACATTTGTTTCAAATATTTCCTTATTTTGAGCTATTATTTGCCAATATGTAAAAGATTTGTTGCAAGTATAAAATTCAAAATACATTCATTAGAAAAGTTCATATTTTTGCAATTTAAGGCTAAATGTAATTTTAGGAAAAAATTGATTAAATTTAGGAAATAATCTCAAAAATTAATTTACTCATTTGGATATTAAATATATAACTAACCATGATAAATAAAGTACAAAACGAGGAAAATATACTATAAATTTGGCCAGAACAAATATGAGTTTAAATGCAGTTAGAGTGAGATCCTAGAAAAAAAAACAATAATTTGGCCAAACATTTGGATCGGTACATTTGAGATGAAATTTACCTTGCTACAAACGCAAAAAGCGCCGAGATAATTACAAAAAAAGTGATTCGAGTTATTAATCAAAACCTAATTATAAACTTTAACAAAAATAACCTCCCCTTCCCTCCCCTCCCCCCTCAAAAAATACCCGTATACAACCCCTTAGAAAATATGAGTCAAAATCTGTTTCAATTACCCAGATTCAATATTCAAACAATTTAAATATTGATTAAATAAATGCGAATGTAGTCTTAAGTATCAATATATCAATTCATAAAAAAGTGAAAAATCGGTATAATTTCAGGAAAAATATTTGGCTTTTAAGTGATTGTTAGAAGAGTCTGTAAACATGATATAAAAAAGGTGTGATTGTAGAGCAAATATTTGGCACAAAAGTGTATAATACAGGCGCCGGTCGGAGCGGGAGATCGGGAGTAAAGTGTCAGTAATCGCTGTCTTCCGAATGCATATAATTAAAGTGATTAATAAGAGCGCACTTTCGGGCGAACCGTTGGCCACAATCGCCGAAATTGCATTCATAGACATTCTTCTCTTCGCCCGACTCGGAGCTAACGGTGCACTTCTCGGATTCACTGTCGTTGCTGGCGTCGGATGACTGCAAATCAGTGGAATGGCGTTTTGCGCCGACCGGTCGCAATACGTCTTTACGCTCCGGAGTACGCTTTTTCACACTATTCGTGGCTTTTGCCACCAATTTGGCCGCCGTTTTGGCGCAATTCTTGAGCGCAGCCGACTTCTCGTGGCTGAGCCGGTGATGATGAAGACTGCCCGACGTTTTGTAGCTAAGGCCGCAGTCGGCGATATCGCACACGTATGGCCGCTCTCCCGTATGCGTTCTGTTTTCGGGTTAAATTACAATTCAGTCATTCGTTTATATAGTAGTTTTCAGAAAATAATTACCGCTTATGGTTCTTAAGGACACAGATCTGATTGAAACTCTTGCCACACTTGGGCCAATCGCACTGGAAGGGCCGCTCATTCGTATGGGTGCGCTAAACACAGTAAGCATTTGTTAATTCAAATTAATGGCGAATTTCAACTACGACTACCATATGAGTGATGAGAATACACTTCTTTGTGAAGCGTTTGTGACATTGCGGCCAAAGGCAGACAAACGGTCGCTCGGGTTTCGGCGACTTCAACAGCACTCGGGTCTGCCCTTTACGGACGCCGTAATCGATGCCTTCGGACTTATTGCCGAATCTATCGCCAATCGACGCTAAGTTGGTCTCACTTTCGTCAATCATTTCTTCGTCACAAGTGAGCGGATTGTCGGCCGAACTGTCGTCGGCGTCGATGTCCGCGTCGATCGTAAACGGCTTTGCACTGGCGGTCAGATTGAAGCGCTTGGCGTCGATGATCTGCTGCTCCAAATCGGCGATGCCTTCGACGTCGAAGCCGAAGTCGCGCTTCCAGTCCGACTCGTGTGCGTTCGGCACCGACTGCAGGCAGCAGTCGAACGGCTCATCACCGGCGATGTCGGCGTCGAATCGGATGATATAAACGTATTTATCGCCGATTTGTTCGCTGTTTATGTGACCGATCACTCCGTTCCGATCCAAACATTTCGCGTCTTTCCCGTCGCGTCTCTTCGCTATTATGTTGTAAAAAGCCATTTAAATACACAACAAATCCGACAATTGATTGCTGTCTAACTGTTTAACAGTTTTTAATTGCAATTAAATTGCTTTTAATTCAATCAAACTTTTGATTCGCACGAAAACACGTGTTTATTGCCGAAGCGTTCACTCAATTGATTGCAATTTTGTTTTTGTTAATAACTTTTAGTTTCCGTAGAAATATATATATTTCGCCTCTAATTCATCGGTTCATTATTAAATTGATTGTTAATTTAAGGCTTAATTAGAATTAAGGTTTTAATTAAACATTTGATTAAACTTTGAATTGATTTTTCTATTTTTGTTTTGTTATTTAAATGTCTTTTTGTTTATTCTTTGAATTTAAACTTTTTGTGTTAATAACTTGTCTGACAGATACGGTTAACTGGTTTACTGTATTCACACTTTTGTATATGTAAATATTACTATACTGCTGCATAGGTCTATAGATATAAAGTGCCAAACTTTCGACGTGAGAAGACTTTGCCAATAAAGAATTGCTTTCTCTTTAATGTTTGTGAAAGTTTATCCCAATTTTCTCCATTCATTGCATTCATTACAGTCCTTCAGATCTCAATCTTTAGATATACAGAGACTTTCGGAATTAGTTTGTCATAAATGTTTGGCACAACTTATCAGTTAATTTATTTTTCTCTATTTTATACAAAAATAAAGTTTATTTTGAATTTGTCTAAAATATGAATTAATACTTTTTAAACAGTTATTTGCAATTTGTTTGTATCCATCGGTTTATATTGTAACACAAATGTTTGGGTAAGTGATGCACAAAAAAGTTTTACTTTTATTATATTTGAAAAGTTAACCAAAAATAAGTTCTATAGCCATTGCGGAAAAACTTTGTTAACTAATGCTTTTATAGCTCTTAAAACATGCTTTTAAAATAGAACTGAAAAAAGTTTTGCATATTACTATTTTTAAATTAGTTATAGTAATTTATAGCAATGTTAATTTTTAAAACTCTATTCCAGTTTTATACTTAATTTATGAATTGAATATAATTTTAATATTAAATTATGCGATGAATTAGCTATCGATTCATTCATAAAAACTTTTATTTTGCAAAATTTTAATAAAATTATTTAAATTTATGCAATAATCTGTAAACTATTTGTAAACATATAAATATTTCATGTGTAATTAGTAGTTAATTAAGTAAGTTTATTTGTGTTTATGTTTTAAAATTTTTGTGCTGTATAATATATTGTAACAGAATACTGCCGAACGAATATTTGCGGAAAAAATGCACATTGCAAATAATAAATAAAAATGAGGAAATTGTTGCTGAATTAAAATCTCGAACTATTTTTTTCTTACTCGAGTGTTGAGAGAGAGAGAGAGAGAGAGAGAGAGAGAGAGAGAGAGAGAGAGAGAGAGAGAGAGAGAGAGAGAGAGTCGCGTAGTTTTTGGCTAATTTTAAATTACAATTATCTCCAATGCTATTAGAGTGTGCACTGCATTCGGGAAACAGCGTTTAAAATGAAGCCAAAAAGTAAACTGTCTATTAATAAATGCATTGGAAAAACATTCTTTCACTCGAACTCTACTGCTTCTCACATAAGACAGAGGCGACTGTTCTGATGAACACTTTTTTATTCAAACTTTTGCGGATCTCGAACTGCATTTGGTTTTTGTCCGCGTTTTTACTTAACTTACTATTCATTTCATTTACTCTATAAAAAATAACTTTAAATTTTAAACCATTTTATGTTTTATTTTATTCATGTATGTATTCTCCGTATAATTCCGTTTAATTAATTATTTAATTAGCACAGTTTAAAAGTAGAAAATGGTGTGTTTTAATGCGATTATTAGTTTTCTGATTCGGATTTAAATTATGCGAAAAATTTTTGCCTAAAAATTCTTGCGTTCGACTGACGCCGTTATACACGAAAACCCGAAAATCTGATTATTCTTATGAATACAAAATGTTAAACAAACAAAGAATTCGCGTTTCATATACATGAGTAGGTTTTTAGTGCGAAAATAAATAAATTGTTTCCAAAGAAACTCTCGATTGACTTCATGAGTTCGTTTAAATTATGCCGATGTGCGCCTATCTGGCCAACCGGTCGAGCGCTCCCATCATCCGGTGCTCTAATCAGTACTTAAAATATAAAAATATTAATTCTTATATCAAATATGAAAAGACATTAATGTTTAGACACTCTTTAAAAGTGTAATTATTCGTTACATTTATATATTTAATATCATGTATAATTTATACTCAATGAAAAAGTTAGCTTGCCTTATTTAGTAGGTTGTGTACGGAAAAAAGTGCAATGCTTATTTTGTTGTTGATGATAATAAATCTGATCTCACTTGTGCCCTCTCCTGCTCTCTCCTTTGCTCTCTAGCATGCTCTCTCCCCTCCCTCCCCTTCCCTCCCTGTGCTCCAACATTATTATTATTGCATATTTAGTGCATTAAATCTATTCGGCATTTATACAAACCAGTAGTCGACGGAACAGTCGGTGTAAGTGTCGGGCGATATAGGAATGCATTTTTCAAATGGAGTAAAATATTTATATGATTTGGTAAACTATTTTTGACACTTTTAGCAGAAAACGCCTGTGAATTATGATGGCTGTGTCGCAGACTGTGTTCACTACATTACCTCCAGGGAGTCGGATGACGACGAATAATGTGCGCTCTTCTCAGCACTACGTCTTGAGCGCTCTTTCACTCTCACACTCATACTCAGCCCTATCTATCCGTTCCCTATCCTCACTCTCGAGATGTTAAGTATCACTGATTTCTGGCCAAAACCTCTTTTCCTAACTCTCGCTCTCGTTCTCTCACTCCGACTCTCATTAGATATGCACTGCATATAAGTGTACAGTATATTACAGGCGACTACTCTTCCTTTCTCTCTCTCTCTCTCTCTCTCTCTCTCTCTCTCTCTCTCTCTCTCTCTCTCTCTCTCTCTCTCTCTCTCTCTCTCTCTCTCTCTCTCTCTCTCTCCACTGATATTTTATGCATTTTATGCAATGCTCTGTACGCAGAATATTCTGTACACTTTTCAAATACGATTTTATTATTTACAATACAATATTTATATCAAAATTTTATTTATTTTGTAATAAAACTTATATTTATTTATTGACAAAAATGTACATTTCATATTCGCCAGCATTTCACTGATCTCTTGATCTTTTGATTGCTATTGATTTGGTTAAATACTTTTGAGAATTTAACAAGCTAAAATTTTCTCTATATCATTTTGTGCAGAATAATTTCGAGCGACAGAGAGATTAATCTATTGAATATTTATTATCTGTTGTTTTATGTAATATTCTTAATACTGAGTGGGTTGAAGAAATGCTTGATTATTTTATTTTTACTCCCATTACTTGATAATTTATTTACTAAATCAGAGGTACGTTTAGATAAAAGTTTGCATAAATTATTTAAAGGCATTTTTTAAAATACAGTGTAAAATCAAAAACATGTTGTTTTATTTTTATGCATTTAATAATTTGCATTAAATTTTAATGCAAATTATAAAATTAATTCATTAAATTAGTTATATCTATAGTTATGGTTAAATATATAACTAATAAAGGCTAGCAAGAATTTAGTTTTTATAAAATAGCTAAAATTTTAATTTTTACATTTTTCAATAATTAATATAAGGAAGATTAATACAATATATAAATATGAAATATACTAATTTATGTTAGTTTTAACAACGAGTTGATAAAAAATTGTAGAAAGTATTGAATAATATTGTAATATTGAAATGAATGGTTAGTTAGTGTTGGCATCAGTTTTAATAGAAGTTTCTATAGAGAGATATGTTTATTCATAGTGTATATCATTATTCGGAAAAGGATGCGACGCTTAAGTCCCTTTGGGCGGAAGGGCACGGAAGGCACAGAAGGCACTGAACGCGCACTCGGCATACAAGCAGACAAACGAAACGAACGATCGTTGAGAATAGATGAGAGTTCGGGGAGTATTGGCGAGCAGTTGGAGAGAGGGATGGGAGAGAGGAATGGGAGAGAAAGAGCAGGAGAGAAAATAGGAGTTAAAAGATGAAATTGGTTTGAGTAGGAGCAAGGAGTAGAAGCGAGGAGTAGGAGCGGGAGTGGGGGCCGGGAGAGCGCGAGATTAGCGTTGGGCTGAACCTCGCAATTGTTGTTTCTCGATATGTGCGGAAGACTTAGGCTGTGATCAGGAAATGCATTCCTTCGCTCTTTCCTCGAGAAATGACTGATTTATCAAAAGCGCTCATTTCGCGCGTTTTGGCTCATTTAGCCCTAACTCACACATTACACCATCCGATTCCATCAACCCCTTTCGCCAATTCCACATTTCACCATCCTCCAATTTTTAACTATTATTTTTGCATTAAATTTTAATTTTGAAATTACTACATATGCTTTAAAACGGTATTAAAATCAAAACTTTTATATGAGATATGTATTACTTTTGAATTTTATTTTATTTTATGTTATAGTTTAAATTTTATTAAAGTATACCATTTGAAAAATTAAATTTATATTTTGCTGAAATAATATTTCTGATAAATTATAGTTACATTTTGCTTGTGAGAATAGTTTTAAAACATAAAAGGTAAAATTAAAAAGTGCGAAAACATTATAAATTGTGCGAAAATATTTACAAAAATAGTTTATTTCAATAAATATTAAACATTTAAAATTTACTTTTTGAAATACACAGTATATGTTTATATTGACAATTACGGTTTATATCATCCTTTATAAGCTTTGTGTTTCTCAATAATTGCTTAGACACATGAATAATAGTTAGGTGCGCCCAAGATCATTTATATGTATAGATGTTATTTAATCAGATATGACATATAGTTAATGATATAATAGGCATCAAACAAATTGTTTATAGAATAAGGAGTATAACATAAATATCATTGTATTGTATAAATTTAGAAAATATGTAAAAATATACAAATACTTGCAATATTAAAAATAGGTTCTGTTAAATTGCTCAATGTATTTGAAAATTCGTATTCGTATTTGAATATTTTTAAAAAAATTATGATTATTTAATTTTGGTTTTAATTACTTTTATGCAAATATTTTAAAAGCATAATTTTATAAGCTAGATATTTTTATAACTAGTACTGTCAATTTGTATGTCATATTGCACTTTAAATTCATAAATTATAATTTAAGTCTATAATAAAAAGGCATATTTTTGTAAAATAAAATAATTACAGATGTACAGTGAAGGCTGCATAAAATTTTATTTATTATGGTTAATTAACTAGATAAAATTTAACAAGAACTTGTTAATTTAAAATAAATTATAAATAGAAATTCAATAAATTAAAAGTAATTTTTAAATAAAATTAATTTAGACATTAAAAATTAATTTCTAAAATAAGTATAAACATTAAATTTTAAGGTGGACAGCTATTTATTCTTGATAAAAACGTTGATTAATGATATCTACCTTAAGCTCATTTAAACCGGCATTTAATCCAATTATATCTTGTGTTTAATGCGTTTAAAAAAGTTTAAAAATTTTTAATAAATATTAAATTAGACGTCAATCACGACAAATCAATAAAAAATGGAAAAAGCATCTTGCCATAAATCATGATTTGATTTTTGCGGCAAAAGTGTTCAAAAAGATCGAAAAAATGTGAACTCAAAAGGATTAGCCAACAGATCCTCTCGAATATTAATGCGATTCTTAGCAGCACTGCTCGGCATTAGCTGTAGTGCTATAATATTCAAATGTCTTTTGCCATACATTTGCAACTCTGTCTCCTACTCCCTCTCCTGTTCTCTCTCCAGCTCTCTCACACTCACTCCCCTCTCGTCCTCATAGCTCTCTCGTCTCACTTACTCACTATCCGACTAATAAAGTATTCGTTTCGTGCGTTTCGTATCTCTTCTTCTGCTTCACACACACATTCTCTCGTCTGCCGGCGCTCTGCCCGCTCTTACCCGTGCTCTGCCTTGCTCTCTCGGCGTGCTCTCTCACGTGCTCTCTCATGTGCTCTCTCATCTGGCAAATGCAGCGAACAATTGATCAATTGTAATGCCGAGCGGCCAATGGCTGGACTTCAAACCTCGAGCTCTACTCTAAGTAGCATTCGATCAATCAATGAAAGCATTGCTCACATCGCTCGCTCTCCTGCTCGCTCTCCTGCTCTCCTGCTCGCTCTCCTGCTCTCTCTCTCTCTCTCTCTCTCTCTCTCTCTCTCTCTCTCTCTCTCTCTCGCACTTTGCAGCAGCACTAGCACGAATGGAGGTGCGGGCCCCGTTTGCACCCCCACTCCCATCGCGCTCGTCAGTGCTCGTTGTGTGAGAGTTGGTGGCGATTAAAGCGAGTATAACGGGGGCCGACATTCGCTGGCAATGCAGCGCCAGATGAGTGCAGAAGAGTGTAGAACAGTATAGAATAGGAGAGTATTGTGCGGATCAGACCAAACCAAACCTATGACAGAATCAAAAAATCGATAAAACATTACATTGAAAAGAGTGAGTGCTTGCAGAGAGCGAGGGAGGGATGGGAGGAACGGCAAGAGAGAGAGAGAGAGAGAGAGAGAGAGAGAGAGAGAGAGAGAGTCGCAGCGATATTAGGCGATATATCTGGCCTACACACCAACACCAGCGCTGAGCCGCGCTCTCCGTTCTCTCGCAAGCACTGGCAAGACAGCGCTCCGGCAGAAGAGCACCGACACTCTCTCACCCGCCTGTGCGCTAGCATCTGGTCTTTCAACCTGACACTAGAACTACTGCTAATTTGGTGTCTATGGTGTCTATGCCTTCAATTGTGTTCTATCTTCCAAAGTCTGTCCAATCTCTTAGAGCTCTAGCCCTTTAATTTCCTCTATGTATCTCAAACGCCAACTCTTTTCTCTACTACTGGTGCCCAACAGCACATATAGCCGCACATCGAGCGCTCGCACAACAGACGATACGCTCTTCCCATTCTATCTCCACTTCGCACTGCACCTAATGATTCGCAAATGATTTCTGACATTTAAAAATTTAACTATAATTACACAGGATAATTTTGTTAAAACTCGTACGCATAGAAACCGGCACAATGCATTTAGAATATAGATTCATACTATCAATACATGCAAGCGTTTAGCATGTCACATCTGTATGTTATACGTACTAAGCCTTATTGATAATATTTGTAATTACAATTGAACATGTTAATAATTGATATATTATTAATAAATTGATATTCATTAATCTAAATTTTTTATAAGCTAGCAAATTAGATGAATATTTAATTGCTAAGCAGGATTATTGATTGCTAATTTTGTATTGAGCTCAAGTATATTGCACAGTATTTATTTATTCTAAATTTTATCGTGGCTAATACTCTACACTGATATCTATTTAACTTTCGAAATACACTTTTTTGTTGAGAACAAAATTTTTGATTAAGATTTTTGAATTCGGTTTCTAATGATTTATTATTTTACGGAAGATTTTATCGATGTTTCGCATGAAATATAATACACATCATCTGTATTACAGCCGACAAAAAGCTGTTGTAATTTAAAGGTTAACTATACTATCTTAAAGTTATTGTATCAATCATTTTTTGTGATATTTTCTATTTGTGCGAAATTATTTATCTTGATGAATTAGTCGCAAAAATATCCCCAGCTTTTTGAAATTTATATTCGAAATTTGTTTGGCGAAAAAGAGCATAAGAATACAAATTTAAGCATGTGCGAAAGCATCAACGACAATTTCTGCGGATGAGCGCTGCGTAAAGAATTAGATTGCGTGTACCTCTAATGACACTGTGCCTGTGCACTGTGCACTGGCAGAACAGTCGGCGCTGGCACTGCCAGATTAGACCGAACGCTATTTCCTTTTAGTACAACATTTAAATGCAAATATATTTTCTGTTTCATTTACAAAGCGCTAGAGACTCGACGCAAATTAAAATTGTGTTTTTAATTTAGTTTAATATTTTTCTATTAATAAGTCGCGATATTTTAACCAAGATTATATTAAGAATTTATTTAGATTTGACATTTTGAATACATTTGGCTAAAATTATAATATTTACATTAATCAGATTTTAAACTAAATGCTATCCGGATACTAATTTTATGAATAAAATATATTATTTATATCCATTGATAAAACAAAAAAAATAGTCAAATTATATTTATAGCAATTTGTTTACAGATTATTATTTTAAAATAAGCTTTGAATATTAGATGACATTTTTAATACACTAATTATTATTTTTAGTTTTGTAAATAACTAAGAAATTATGATTAATAAATATTACTTTTAAAGAAATGTGATTTTGCTAAAACAGCTAATTAGTTGTTTATAAATAATAAGGTAGCAAGCTCAAATTTGTAATATTCGAAATAATTTGTCTCCAGATAATAAAAAATAATTTTGAACAGAAAATTTATTAGCTTAACCCAGTTAAGCTAGCGCTTCGTTATCAAACTAACAAGACAACAAAAATTAAATAATTTAAAGCATCGAACCAGAAATAAAATTTGCACTTCTACTTCCCACTATTTTATACTGTATAACATACTGGTTGAGCGAAAGAGTGAGAAATATTAAATCGCTTACATCGTAGCGATCGAAAGGTCGACCGATTTCTCGACTATTACACGAACTGACCTTTTCTGGCGCAGAGACGCGACGGCCGACCGACAGCCGAACGCCGTAAGACTTTTGATATACTTCGAGTAAATTATAGTAAAAACCTTTCCTCTGTTCCGCTGTTGAACTTTTGTTATCCAATTAATCTCAATCTATCTTATGTTCTAATAAATTACGAGTGCTTTTCGAAAAACACTAAAACTCCTAATCCGACGATTAAAACGATTAAAATTTTTGTGCCAAGCAAATTTATTGCGCCTTTTCTCAACCTATATATATTGACTTTTACGCGACAATCGGATCGATAAATTAGAATAGACAACAATTATTCTGGATTAAATGTATGCAGGCTTAAACGAGCTTGGCGAATTATTTATGCGAATTGTTTTTTATTCGTATTTAAAACATTTCGAAAATAATATTTGCGACGACACTATTCGCCAGTCTATTGTGTTTTGTAATTATTGAAGAGTTTTCAGTATTACTTATCTTTATATCTTATTACGGCATTCATTGCTATCATTGTATGGCTTCTACTCCCGAATCGTACACAATATTGGCTCCGGGGCTGAGGGGACGGCAGCAGCGCTGGAATCGGAGGGGAACTACAACTTCAAAACTGCCTTCAATTCTATTGATCAATGCAATGTCATTAGTGGTGTTCGCACACAAGCTAACTCTCCTACCGTCCCTCTCCCTCTCTCACTCCCTCTCCCACTCCCACTCCCTCTCCCACTCCCTCTCCCACTCCCTCTCCCACTCCCTTCCCCACTCCCCCTGCTCTCTCTCTCTCTCTCTCTCTCTCTCTCTCTCTCTCTCTCTCTCTCTCTCTCTCGCTCCCTCGCATCTCTCGACGCTTTCCTCATTTAAGAACTACTATTCTCTCTCTTTATTTCCAGTCGTCTCTCCCTCTCCTCTCTCGCCTATTGTTGAGCTCTACTATAATCAGTATATCATTCGTCAAATCAATTCTACATTTTTCGAAAATATAACTCATTTTTGATCCAAAAATATTACACCGATTTATTGCTACTATTATTTCTAAATTTATGTGTTTGCATGGCAAAATAAATTATATACACCATGCTCGATATTTTATTTTACGTCTGATGTCTCATGTACGAAAAATTATTTCTGAATTTTATTTAAATAATTATTAAATTGAATTAAATAAAAGCTTATTATAACCAAGACTAAATGGAATGTTAGAAAATGCTAATAAATTTATTCTCTAGATTAATCTAGAGATTTAAGAAATTTTTAAAATAAAATTATATTATAATGAAATTAAGAATTTTTATAATGTAATTTAAGAAGTTTAATAATGTTAAAAACTTTAATTTTTAACAATTTTGTAATAATTTATTAAGCTTAAAATTAGATTAAAATTAAATATTTTATTTTGTATTAAATTAACTTAATGTTGAGTATATTTTTTAAATATATTAAGTTAATATAAAAGTATTAAATAATTTTTTACATTTAGATAAATGTTCTTAATAAAAATAATTTATTATTTATCAAGATGAATTAATTAGCATAAACTTCTTAAAACTGTAACTTTTATAATTATAGTAATACTAATAAAGTTGTAACATGCTTTATTTTGTCTGCATACAAATAATTTTGTTAAATAATATATTATTTAATTCTTATGTCTATATTTAACTACTATTTTTTAATTAGAATTTTTATAGTAAAAATCTTATCCACCTTATTTTTAAAGTTAATAATTAATTATACTAATTTTATTATAAATTAAAAAAATAATTAGCAACATGTTACAAAGCGTAAAAAATATTTCGAATCAACTCATTTTAGTTAAATCAACTCAAACTTAAAGACCAAGCTGAAAATTACGTTGATTGCGCCCACGTCAAATTTCTCAAACAAAAAATGTGTCTCTAAGCTAATTTATTTTAACAATTTAGCATTTAATTAAATTAATTAACATTTTTTCATGTTTAATTTTTTAGACTAATTACATAAAAGAATTTTTAAATCAATAGAAAATTGCATAAAATATTTTCCATTAATTAATTTTTTTAATAAAAGAAAAGCATTTTTTATAGTGTATTGTATTTTGAATATTGAAAAGACTTTTAGCGATAGTTAGACTCAAAAATTCGTACTTTCATTGCACGAGAATTCGTAATTTCTGATGCCTTGTGCGTCTCGCACAGGCAGATGCCGTACATGCCGTACAGGCCTGACATTAATAATGTATTTATGATTAAAACCAAACTAAAGGCGAGAGTGAGAGTTAGAGCACCGACTTATTAAGATGTGTGCGATGTGTGCGCTGTATCTGACTGTTCCGGCCCCCTCTCACTTAATGCCCAAAGTTGTTGTCTGTGTGTATGTATGTGTGTATATGTGTGCGTATATGCCTGTGCGAGAGTACGAGTGCCGATTCGTATGCATCGTATGCAGAATACCTGCGAGTGGTTTAGGGGCGCACACATCCAACTGTATACAGTAAAACCTCTCAATTTTAAACATTCTCTATCTTAAATTATCTTCCATGTTGAATATGGTTTCCAGGTTTCAAATTATTTAAAGCAGCACAAAATTTATTCTCAATCTTGAAATATTCTTTAATTAAAACTATTAGTATTATTTTCTCATGATTTAACATCGACAGCTTACACTGTAGTCTGAGCGGTGTGTGTGTGTAGTATGCATAGTATGTATGAGTCGACTACAGCCTCCCGATGGCGCTGTCGATGTGCGTGTGTATGAGTGTATGTGCCGATCCTCCGGTGCGCTCCGACAGCACACAATGTACGCCACGCTCTGAGCCATTGGAGGCGATAGACGCGCTTCCACTGCTCGTGTTGTCTATCGCTCCATCATTGTTGCCAATGGTAGCCGAAAGCCTCCATTCCTTTCGCTCATTCGGTGTGCGCTTTGTTTCCATTCGCGTCTCTCGTATGGCTTCCCATACACTCCTCGCAGCAGCTCTTCGACTGTCGTGATTGCAATGAGAACGAGAGTAAACACTGACTGAAAATTACTGCCAAAAATCACATTAACTGTTAATTAGGGCTTAAAATTTTAATTTCCATTTGATGTACGAATTTTTTGCATTCAATCGATTGGTGAGTCGTTTTACACTTATCTCTACCATGTACTCATTTCGATTTTGCAACTTTTGATTACATGCGAAAACTTATTCATATTTCCTTAACCCCGAAATAACTCAATAATTCTCATTGTTTTATCTCAAATTTGGTATTAAGTACAATTTTTAAATATTTTTGTATTTGCTTTTCAATTTGTAATCAAAAATACTTTGTATTTTATTACAAATATATTTATATATATTTGTTTTG
Source organism: Metabelba pulverosa (assembly GCA_034697605.1). NCBI lineage: Eukaryota > Metazoa > Arthropoda > Arachnida > Sarcoptiformes > Damaeidae > Metabelba > Metabelba pulverosa. The sequence continues at coordinate 14,745 of JAQIXC010000054.1, forward strand.
TTGTGATATTGTACAATTATACAATATAATTGAAAAATTGTCTAATTCTTAATTATTATTATAAATATACCATTAGATAAATGATCTTTTACGTTAAATATGCATAATGTTTAATTTTTAAAAATATATTATATAAGATAGGAAATATAAAATTTTTGTTTTGTTTTGTTTTTCATCGATCATTCGCAGCGATATTAAACTGAAAAATTTCGATCAATTTAGATGTCATTTACTTATCGTTGATGACAATAATCGAAACTAGATGAATTTATTGTCGATATCTAGCGCGGCGTTTTAATTTCTAAATTATACAGTACTAAGAGGTAATGCTTTATATTTTCGCAATTTTTTTTATTTCGGCAAAAAATCAGGAATTATTGCATTGTTTGCGGTTGAGTGTAGAGAACAGCGCCTCAAATGACACTTCGTTGCACTACAATTCAAAATCGCAATACATTTTCTGTTTTGAGTCTCGACTTTGTGTTAACTTTTTTTCTTTTGTTGCTTTAACTTAAACTCGTTAATGACGAGCAAAAAACTTATCTTTACTTAAAACTAACCCGAAGTCCCGCATATTATATCTAGTTATATTATATTTAGTACAAGATAATTTTAATTAAAGATCAATAGTGTTATATTTATATTTCGTTAAATCTTTTAAAATATAAATTTTAAAATTTTAAAACTAGTTTACATTTTAAATTTATCTTTGAGGATATTATAAAAAATGAATGTTAGACTAAAGTTATAAAAATAAATTTAATTATTAAACTATGCAAAGTAATGTTAATGTCTAACATTTTACATTGTTGAGTTTTAATCACATAAAAAAGTAATTATAGTAATTATAATTTAATACTATTATAATAAATAAATAAATACACTGCTATATTAATACAGGATATGTAAACTATATTATTGACTTGATTACTTTTTGATTTAGTACTTTTTTATCAGCATATTTTTTAATCAAAAATAAGGATATAATTAATGTAAAATGTAAATAATCAAAAATTTAGAATATTACTATAAAAAATATATTGTATTGAAATAATATTTAAAATATTGATTATATAATATAATATAAATCAATAATTATTTATTTAAATTATTCTAGTACTATATTTGCTAATAGTGTAACTTTTAGAAAATCAGTATTAATTAATCGTTTTATAAAATCGATTTTATTATCCTTGCAAATTAGTATAATTTCTAACATTAACAGAGATTTAAACTAAATTTATATTTGTTACATTTAAATATGTTAAAATAATTTATTGCTAAATAAGTTTATTAATACACTATACGATTTACATTGTAAAAAATATTTTAAAACTAAAAAATTTTTATATAGATCATTTTGTTAACTCAGATTTAATATTTTGCATATGCCTGTCCGCCGTCTTGACTCATAGATCTGGAGATTTGATCATGATCACCTGCTCATAGAAAGGCAGAATAGATAGTATAAAAAATAGAGTTGAGAGGAGAGCGCAAAAAATTGATTTAGACTAGACTTTCGTGTTTGAGCTCTAAGCGAGTTTTGAAAGATAAAAAACTGCATTATATGGGGTTCGCTGCCAATTGATCCGAATTGGTCACCCCTTCCCCCCATCGGTGCACTTCATAAATAAAACAAAACTTATTATTTTTGACTCGACGTTCGGGTTCGAGAGGGAAGGTTCGATGGAAATTATTTTTTAAATACACCTTGGCACAAAAATATTTTCCAGGCATCGGCGGAGACAACCGGAGCAGTAATTGCTTAGATAATAGTGAAAAACATCGCAAACATATTGACAATACCCAAGGAGTAGAAAAATTCTTATTTATTTTTGCTTTCGGGCTCTCGCTCTCCCGTTCCCCACTCTCCACCGCTTTCTCACTTTTCCCGTCTCTCTCGCATCTCTCTCGCACTTGCACATTCAAGCCAGCACAATTTCGTAGCCTTTTGCACAGTTTGCACAGTCTGTAGCAGCGTGTGCAGCACAAGTAGCAGCAGCAGCGTTGGCTGAGCGCCTGTATGTTGGAGGCAGTATTGGCATAACACTTTAATGCAGGTCTATTTTTCATGTGCAGCGCTGGCCATACGAAACTCGTAATACAGGGCTATAGCCGTATCGCTAATTGCACTTCTAATGCATCCACAGCTGATGCCATTCTTACACAACTATAATATCGATGTATTTATTCTCTTTCCAAACGTACGCTCACTCTCGCAGTCTCTCCCGAACTATACCAACGAATAGAAGGCAATCGAATGCATCCACTCCTGGGCGCTCGATATGACGCGCTCTCTCCCACTCTCTTACCTACTCTCTCGTCTACTCTCTCCCCCATCCTCTCACCCAACTCTCACCCAACTCTCACTACCGTTTTTAAGACGTTTAGATTTATCACTCAAATGCTTGAAATCGAAAATTATTTCCTATGCCGTCGAACCAGATGTTCCGTATTCTGCGTGCAGTCGACTGATTGACACCAAAAATTCAAACAAAAATCTCTCATTTCTGCATAAATTAAACAAATTTTTAATAATAACCAAATGATTGACTTCTATCCAGATATTTGCCAAACGGTTTTTGTTTTTCTTCCTTGCTCATCTCAAGTTTTAATTGCAATTAATTTCATGACATTTTTTCGATATTTTATTTTTGTTTTCTCGTCTTCATTGCTATTTGTTAACAATTATTATTTTTAGCCAAGCATAATTCACCAGGAAATATTATGCAAGATGAAAAGCACAGATTTTTGTCGTGAAATTAAAAATAATTCTATGCTGAAAAATATATATCAAATATATGCATGCATAATATTTGCGCAATTTTTTGCTGGAAAATGCAAGTCAACAGCTCTCGAGTTTCAATCCATAACTCTCTTACCAACACTTGTTTTTATGAAATATACTGTACAGTAATATTGCATCGTGATAGAAGAGTGAAAAAAAGTTCTTGGGCTTAAAAACCCCGAACGAGTTTTCAACAGCAAAAAAAAACTGTATTATAATTTCCATAAATAAACATTTATGCCATGAAATTAATTAAACCTAAAAAAACTTTTCGACTGACGCATAAATTTATTGATTAATATTTAAAAAATTAAGCGACAAAAACAAAATAAGAATTAAATTTATAATCATGGCAATTTCAATATTGATTTAAGGAAGCTAGAAAAAATTATTAATTAGGAGTAGATTTTGTGCGTCTCGTCTGTATGTGTTATCGGTTCCGCAGAAATCATAATTTTTCTTTATTTATCTGTTTTATTGAATTTCAATTATATTACACAGTATATTTTCGGTATTTTTTACACTGTATATGTTATAATTGCGAATACGCGGGGCTTATGAGGCGATGGGGATTCCGGTGCCTATTAGAGCCCTCACTCTCTAATGAGCTCGGCAGTCGTGGCGTGAATTAAAAACTACATTTTAAACCACATTTTTGACGAATAGACTAAACAATAAAAAATAGTTGTAATTAATTATCATGCATATAAAAATATTTTGTTAAATTTTAGACATAAACATTTTAAAATCAAATCTAAAATAAATCTGAAACTAATGTAAAACTATAAAAATGTTCTAGTTTGTTAAAATATTTATGTACTAAATGTTTATATGATTAGTATTTGATATATTTATTACCGAATTATTGATTTAGCAATTTAAATTTAGTTAGAATTAAACATGTCATTTAAAATTTTAAAACGTAAGCAAAAGTAGCGACGTTCAATTTGTACAGTATATCGATTTTAATAGGTTTATAAATAAGCAAAAAAGTTTTAAGAGCATTAAGCAAGGCAACATCGGTTAGTTAATCTAAGCATTTAAAATTAATTACAAGCATGCTTGCATTTTGTCTGCTCGAATATTTATTCTTGTTGCTTTTATGCGCGTCTCTCGGCGTGAGAGACAACGCGAAAAAAATGTTTTGACTTAAACTATTCGAATGGTTGACGAAACCGATTCTGACCCAAGAGAAAAAATAATATATGTATCCGGAACTCAGCTTTTTTCTATTTAGATACATTTTTGCTTTCAAAAATATACATCGCAAAAAATTCAAACACCCGTACGTCTGGCGCTTAATCTTAGAAATTGCAAAACCACTCGAAAAAGGCATATCTCTCGCCCTAAACGAACTGTAAGAATACGCGTCAAACGTAACGCTCGAACCTATGCTCGAAATGCTCGAGAGATCCGCGAAATGATTTATACCGAAAAACGTATGATTTATACGTAAAATATTCGTCTAATTCAACATTATTTTCTTATTTTTCAAGCGCCGCAAAAAAATTAATTCTAATTTATTAGTCATTAGAGTATCAAGGAGCAAAAAATATGTGGTTATTATTAATAAACAAGCAGTTTATTCGCCAATTCTCTCATGTATTTAGAATACGCTCTTATTAATTGTTTTTATAATTTATTATCGAAAGTCATACATCAGATGCGAACTTTTCTTAAGACAAATTGAATCTTAACTTATAATTTGTGCGATTATTAACGTCCGATAATCATAGATAAGTTGTTTTTCATTTCGTTTTTGTTTTTATTCTCAAAACATTAGATAGATTATTATGTGCCACTGTTGATTCGAAAAAACAATTGTTGCAATTGTTATCTTGTAGTTTTAATTCTCAATAATTATTAATTAAATCAAATTATTATGCTTATAATTTGGTAAAATAATAACTTGCTTAAATTTTATTTTATATAATAATACCATTGTATATATAGAATAATTTCATAATTTTTTACATTGCTAAATCTACTTTTCTATACAGTATTATTTTTCTTTTAAAGAAGACACGATTTCATTTAATTTACGAGAAAAGATTTTGAGAATTATGTAATATTTTAGAAATATATTTTGTTTTTATTGCGAAAAATATCAAATTTTCTAATTATCTCAAGCATTACAAATGAGTCGAACCTCGTCTCGAAACGAGAGACTCGATTCGTATGGCAACCATCGTATGGCAACAATGCTCTATACACTCCCACATCCAACCCATTCCTTAACCCTTTGATTATTTAAATTTTGTCGCTACACTCAAACGCCGGTATAATGAACGCCTGGCCCAGTGATTAGGCGCCTATAGCGAACATTTGATAAAAATTGCTTAAATGAGAATTTATCGAAATATACTTAAAATTGATCCGGGTATAATTGCACAATCCGTTTATATTAGTAAATTTTCGCGGGTTGACATTAATGGAATTTTAATGTATGTGCACTTTAAAATATCGATTCAAATTTTCTTTTAATCAAGTTTGCTCTCGTAATTATTTCTTTATTTTATACCGAGTAAAGGGGATTTTTATATTTTAAACTTGTATAATGTATGAAATATACACCTGAAATGTAATATATTGAATAGAAGAAAGTATTCTGTGTATAAATTACGCCTAAAAGAGCATTTACTATATTATATAAAATTGTTCTAGATAAGTATAAAAGTAGAAGTTTTTTTTGTGTAAAAAAATTTTATCAAGAAAACTGTATAGATATAAAAGTTTATAAAACCAAGAGATATTTAGTGCCAAGATGAAAAAGACTAGAAACTGAAAAGACATTGAATTGTATTGATCGAATGCATTCCTCCGAAGGGGTTTCCTCTCATATACGGCGAACACACCAGTCGTTCGCCTAAATACCATCGATGTGTATGTGTGCTGTGTTTGAGTAGAGCCCCGCTCATAGAGTCTGGCACATACAGGCATACACACACATACACACACACTGTACAGATCCTGCTGATGCTTACAGTGGGCACAGGGAGGGAGAGCTCAGGCATTAGCGTTAGAGTGCAATACAGCACGAATTTATGTAATCGATGCGCAAATCAACGAAATATGCCTCAAAAACACTAAAAACTTCTTTCTTTTGCCCAATTTTGTTCGATTCCCTTATTCTCTCCCATTCTCTCTCTCTCTCTCTCTCTCTCTCTCTCTCTCTCTCTCTCTCTCTCTCTCTCTTCCATTACCTCATGCATTGTGTTGTTAGTATTTTTGTTCTCCCGAATCGAGTCTTTTATTTTCCTTCCCTCTCCTTCTCCTTCTCCGTCTCCTTCTTAGTCTTCCTATTCTGATGAGACATTCACAACAACAACAACTACGACAACGACACAGATATACACTACAGTAGAGCGACTACAGCCACAGACACAGCAGAGCGTAAGCGAGTCTCGAGCGGAGTTGCAATCATTTGGCAATCGGTTTCCATTCGGCAGTAGAATAGGCGCTGACGGATGCGAATGTGTTTTAAGTCAAATGGATTGGTGAGAGAGTGTGGGCTCTGAGGTTGGGATGAGAGACGATGTGTCAGACGTAAAAAATTAAGTAAATAAGTTGATTGCGATTGTGGACGGGGAGGGATGCCGGTGCCGGTGCCAGTGCCAGTGCCAGACAATGCGATAGATTATTTTATATCGCTGCATTTTAATCAAATGACGTGTTACTTTTTATGCAATAATTTTTTTTTGCTTAATATAGTGTGAGTTTTATGTAAGACTTAAAAATGTTTTACTATTTTACAAAATTTTTAAAAAATATTTTATTATAAAAAATATAAATTTTTGATTTTGTGTTATGTAAATTTATTTAGTGCCTAGATATTTTCAATTTATTAGTTTTTATACTTCATTTTGAAAATTAAATTATTTTATTTTGTAAGTTTTAGTTTTGTATCTTATATACATTGTACATGCATATCATTTTACCAATGTGTAATATATATAAATTTTTGTTGAAATTTATAGTCATAAATTAGTTTTTAGTTTAATATTTTAAAATAAATTTTATTTTATTCATATAGCATTTATTTGTTAAATTAGTAAGGGTAAGTTTTACTAACAAAAAATAAAAACTTTAATAAATATTTTTAACATGCTCAAAATTTGAGGCTAATTTTCTTAAATTTATTCAACCAAATATTAGGGTTATTAAATAATCAAGGTTATAATATATAAAACAAACTTTGTAAATCAATTAAATGGTATGATAAATATGCAATTTAAAAAATTTCTTTATATTATAAATATGCATTGTTAAATTATAGTTTAACATTTAACTACTATAATTAAAAATTATTTTTTATTATAACATTAACATTGCTAAAATTTTGCATAATTCAATTTTAATCAAATAAAATTTTTTATGTGAACTAATTTATACTAAGTATAGCTTTATTTTATCATCCTTAAAAGAAACAAAATTACTATTAAATTATTAGCTTGAATTCTATATTGATTAATAAAATTTTTACGTAATCAAATTAAGGTTAGATTTGGAATGAGCTGGATCAGAACAATACCTACACAGTTTTAAAAATGTTATATGCTACTTTACTAGAATTTTCTTGATTTTTACTTCATTTACGAAAATTTGATATATTAAATGTTCCAGTTCGATTGTCGCAAAATGCACCCACACACATTCTTATTACGATAAACATGTTCGTGCTACAATCGGATTTTACACAGACAAATTTTTATGTTTATTAAAATTTAACGTCAATTCGGATTTAGTGCTCTTGTTAACAAAATTTTTATTTTTGCATGCTTAAGTCAATTATTGATCAATCTTTAAAATCTAAAAATTGATCATATTACACGGCATTGTTATCTTTCTAATAGAACTTAAAATTATTCTGTTTAATTTCGAATATGAACTCGACTTGACATTTGATAAAAACATTTATTTAAATCAAAAGATTCATTTCAAACGCCAAATATACAGTCAATAGTAGCGAACAATTCAATAATATTCATGAGAAGAGCGTTTCTATTGACCGGTTGCCCGAAATTTACAAATGTCAATATTAAAAAAGCGTCAAATTTAATCTAGATACTTCTGTACACACCTAAACCGCTCAAATAGAGCAATAATTCTAGCTAGAATCGCGATTAAAAAGGCATTTATCTAAAAAAGTGGCAAAATTCTTAGGTATTAATTCGATTGAGTGTACATTTAAATGGATTTATTTTTCGCCGTTTTATTCGATTGTCTGGAAGTAAATGCAAATTTCGATTTAAACTTTCAATTCCTTTAACATAAGACGAGAAGATCTGTTTAAATCATTATTCAATTGACTATATTTTTCGCCTCTATTTAAAACACAGAGCTCTTGCCGTAAGAGCGGAGATGACTATACACTCTACCGGTATAGTATATACTGGTGTTTGTTGTCAACCCTTTCTTCTCACTCTTCGCACTCATTCGCATTCGAGTCTAATATTTCATTGCATAACGCATACCAGTGCTGCACATATAGTGTGTATATATAGCCGCGAACTGCACTATAACTTACAGTCTCTTGCGAGGCATCGCACACTGGCTCTGCTCTATGTATACGCTCTCTCCTGCTCTCTCTCTCTCTCTCTCTCACTCACTCATTCGCTCACTCGCTCTCTCACATCACAACACATTTTCCAACTGAGGCACACATTTCCGTTCATTTTCTAACTAATAAAAGCTTCTGGATATAAGACATAGAACGTAGTGTTAGTTTTCTATCGATTTAAACCTCTCTTTTAACGGCATATATAGTCGATTCGCGCGAACTGTTTAACCCTTTCTCTCTCTCGAAGTTCTCGTCGACGAGAAGTGTTTTTGCGTCGAAGAACTGGCGAACGCAGCGTTCGGTTCGTTCGGTTCGTTTGCGAAATCGTCTATCGATTTAAATATGAAAAGCCTTTCGAAAAATATTCGAAACAACTTTTTTCTCACTCTTCCACTTTCTCTCTCACTCTTTTCCCACTAAAAACACACATTTGCTTTAAACTAGCATGCACTCCCGTAGCTCGAAAACTGGAGAATTTGCATTTTACACTTCTTAAATACTATCCAGAATATATATTTTTTGTTTATTCCGAAAAATATAGTATAAAATATAATTAAATTTTATTGTTTGTAAAAAAGCACTTAAAATGTTTCTTTTTTCTTAATCAAATTGTTGGCGCAAATAAATTATTTGGAAATAATTAACTTGATATTTTAGCACCAAGAATATTTAGTGATAATTTGAAAATTTATTTATAATAAAAAATAATTTTATACACAATATTTTAAGACAAAATAATTATATGAAATGCCTACGATTGTCAACCATAATAATCTTATCAATAAGAAACAATCGAACGAATAATTTTTTAAGCATTGCACAGTCGACTTAATACCGTTAATATAGTATTTTTTCGCTACTAATCTAATATCGTATATAAAAAATATCGAAAAATCGGTAATAATATGAGAAAGAGCTTTAGGAAGGGACTGACTGAGTGTTTTGGGTCAGACTTTCTTATCGCCTGAGCGCGAGATAACCCTCCGAATCGCCTTTTCGCACATATACGTGTGTATATACGTGTGCGAATGTGTGTGCGAGTGTATAAGTGTGTGTCGGCGCTCTGCTAGCCCTCCAATCTGTGCAATCGATCCATTTATTAATAATATTTGGCTCGAAAATGATTGATCGCTATTAATCACTCGTATTATATATTATATAGATTTTGTGCGATTCGCTCCACTCTCTCCCTTTCTCTCTCTCTCTCTCTCTCTCTCTCTCTCTCTCTCTCTCTCTCTCTCTCTCTCTCTCTCCCACTCTCTCTCTCGCACACGCTTTCACTCAAGACTTTACTTTCGGCGATAATTTCTACTTTTGTTTTTCAGTCGCGGATCCCAAACCGTTTATTCCCTCGTTTTGGAGCGCAGGCATCTCTCGCCAGCACTCGCTGTGCCGGTGCCGCAGCTCCGGCACACAATCTCCGAGATAGTCGCGTCTTGATTCGAGAAACTGATCCCATTTCGGATCAAAATGGGATTTATTTCGTTTGCCATTCGCGCACTCATATCGATAGCGAACCGCTTTAACCCCATCAGAGCTACCAGTGCTCGTAGAGCTGCCAGTGCTGGGCAGACACACAGGCAATCAGTGTAGTTATCAGTTTTTCTACTTCTTCCCAACACCAGATAAATACTTTATCATTGAAGCGCACAGTTATGCAGCTCCAGTACCACTGGCCAGCACTTGCATGCGAGCGCTCTTTACCTCTTTTCGCTCTCAACGCTAAACTGCACTTCATTTTCAACATTAATTTTATTTCTTTTTAGTTCTTTTCGGGACTTATAGTCTCTAAGACTTCGTTTATAAATAAATTTTTTAGTTTTTATTTTAAAGTTTTGGTTTGATTTCTCGATACGAATGGCTGTAAATCGCCACTCAATGAGTGTATATCTCTGTATATATGCACTAATAATGAAATAAAATATATAAATATCAGTGTATATGAGTGTATGGAGTGTTTGGAGCGAATGGAGTGTATGCCGAGTGAGTGTATGGAGTGTATGAGTGTATGTGTATATCTGTCTGAAAGCACATGCCTTTCCTTTTAGTCTATCGGGAGCTTTAATCCGCGTTACACTGAATTTTACGTAACTATGACAACGAGCTGTAGATCCCCTTCCATTAAATGTGTAGATTTTCAGCCCCTTATGGACCTCACATAGGCTTCGCTCGATTATATGGCACATGAACTAAGAGTGTGGGAGAGAGAGGGAGGGAGAGAGAGAGAGAGAGAGAGAGTGAGAGAGAGAGAGAGAGAGAGAGAGAGAGAGAGAGAGAGAGAGAGAGAGAGAGAGAGAGAGAGAGAGCAGTGAGTCGAGATATGATTCTTTCGCTCCTACAAACACAATGCTCTCTCTCGTAGGTCTCTCTCATTATTGTTAGTCTCTTTCTAAACCGGCTCTCTCTCTCTCTCTCTCACTCTCTCTCTCTCTCTCTCTCTCTCTCTCTCTCTCTCTCTCTCATCGTGCTCTCTCCCAGTGCTCTCGTCTCTACTCTCCACTTACTATTCGTACAATTGCTCTCAAATCTAGTATTCCCTTCGCATTGCCTTCGCATCCCTTTTATATGCTTTTGCTTTTGGAAGCAGTTATTCCGTCGATTCCGTACACACGGCGTCTATGCCGTACCTAAAGGGATGTCTCAACCGTTCGCCGTTCTAGTGATGCGATTGCGTGCCATTAATAACTGTCTCTAGAATTGCACTTTTCGATCGCCAATATTAGAGCTGAAAACTGCACTATATATTACTGGCCTCTTCTCCCACCCGTGCGCTCTCTCCGAGCGCTCTCCTAGCGCTCTCCGCTCTGCATTATCACCTCTATATGCGGTGCCTCATTAACCACTGCATTCCTTTATCATAAACCTTAAGTGGTTGGCATTTGGCACCAGTACTACCTAATCGCTATTCATTTCGGAGCCAATTCGCACCCGAAATCATTCAAATACTTCCACTCCATCTCAGCGCCAATACCCCGTCGGGTGCCGAAGCGCATACATTCCCGAATTGTCGAACCATTTATTTGACATCTGATTAAAATTGTCAAGTTCACCCATCCAGTCGTTCGCTTTTAGTTTTTGCTAGTTTTTAACGAAACAATTATGCAGTCGCATTTTACCCTCATCATTTTTTGTCATTTTTCTTTTCTTTTACTCTTTGTCTCAATAAACTGTTTATTTTTAAAACTCAATTCAATGTGAAATTTGTCTCTATGTCTGATATTTGTTTTAATATATTTTTTCTTGTTTAATTTACTCAGTGCATTGCATCTTGTTTAGCTTTTACAATATATTATTATTAGATTTTTTCATAAATAATTTGTTCATTTCATATATAAAATGAAAAATGATCTTGCTGAAGTAAACTTTTACTAATGCTGATTTATTGTTAAAAAATTGTCTTTTAATATTCAATAAATCATTTAACGATTAAATATCAAGTTTAATAAAGAATATTATCTTGCAAATTTTATTTAAATATAATTTAATAATTTTAATATTATATAAGTTACAATAATATACTATAGTAATTTGGTAATAAATATCGTGTTTAATTTTACATATACTGTACTAATTCGAAGTATTTTAAAAATGTAAGCTGAGATTTATAAAACTTTATATAATATTTAAATAAAATTAAAATTTAGCATGTACATAATTTTTAAATTCTATTATAGATATTAAAAAATAAATTTAATTTTATATAAGTTTATAAATAAAAAATCTAAATATTTTCTGGTTTAGAGTTAAAACTTAATCCAAATTATTATAAATATAAAAAATATAACTTATGAATATAAAAATAAAAACTGCAATCTATTTTACACATTATATTATGTGAGAGTATAAGCAGAATTTGATTCTTAACTGGCAAAGCCAGGTGAAAGCAAATGCTCATGCTAACTGCCATTGCCTGGCGTTTGCCACCTAATCTACAAGAAATTGCTCGTCTAATGTGTGGCATATATTTTATCAAGATATAAATTTAATTTGATTGACCACTGGCGTTGTCAACCCGTATATTTCGTGGCCATAAATCATGCTGTTTTTTGCTGCGCTTTAAAAAAACGAAAATCAAATTTGGAGATAAACTTTTTGTTCGGTTTTAGTTTTTGCCATGACAAAACTTTTAGTCAAATTCGAGATTTGCGGCAATCAATCTCATTGTGCCGTTTGTCGGTCGCCAAACATTTGACTATTACTTCACATATTATTCGCTATACCATTGCGAGTGATTTCGAGCCGAAAAAGTATATTTCAATTCTTTTGATACAAATAATTCTTTATTTCCAAATGAATTCATTATTTGTTGCGAGTATTTCGCCATAAAATTCAAATTAAATTCAATTACATTCTTCGCGAGAGTGGAACAGAATTTGTGTAATTTTTTCTCTTATTCACAATATAGAGACAATTCTTTATTATATACTATGTTTTACATATAATCCATATTTTTGATAAATAAAAAACAAGAATAAGAACTGTGCAAATTGCGCCGATCGGTCGGTATCGACTGCATCCTACGAGTCAGACAAAATTACACAGACACTTTTTTGCTCGGCCGTTGCCGAACAACCGCTCATTTGTTCGGTGCGAAAAAAGCAGAGAAAGAAAAAGAGAAAAAACAATCCAATCCTTCTTCTCGAGCCTCATGTGTGTCTGTGTGTGCGTTATGTCGAATACACAGCACATATATAGAGAGTAGTGTTAAATGTATTGCAAACGAAACGCTCGAACAGAGCATCGGTCGCTGTTTTGGCGCTCTCGCGAACATCGCATCGCAAACGGCGAGCTCTTCGCTAACTGTGCTCTCGCAGTGCTGGCGCTGTAGTTGGAGATGGAGTTCGAGCGCCAGCCGTATATTTCAAGTCCCACAGACCGTTGAATCCAGTGCTCGAGATAATCAGTCAATGTCATTTAAGGTGCCTTTAGACCCAACCTCTCGCTTATCATCCCTTAGATCTCTGCACTGGCATTGTGTGCACTGTATGTATGTATGTGTGCGCGAGAGAGAGCGGCTCAAAAACGTCTTCACAATACCAACAATTCCACTGATTTCTCGCCGACATTATCCGATGCGAGTCGTCATTAGCGCCCGAATCGAACTCTTGGCCCAAAAATTATTTTTAGCCCAAAAAATGTTTTGCAATTTTTCGATAATAAATCTCTTTTTCCTTGTTTTGCGTTTTTTGTGTTGTTTTTTGTTTCGATTCCCTATTCTTTCATTTGACTTAAACGTCATTTACAATAGTCGAGCGTTTATTTAATTGGTCCACAAATTGTAATTTAAGATGTCTATTATCATGAACAATTTGCTTGCCATATAGACATTCTATATCTACTATATACCCAATGCATATAAATTTATAGCAAAAATTTCAGAATTGATTTCTCCAATAAAATAATTTTTCAATATTTTTCAATAAAAGCATAATTAGTTTTGAAATTAATTACCAAACTAAATTCTTGCACAATTTTTGCCAATTTATAATTTATATCTGAATAAGTTTAAAATCAAAAATATACTTTACTATTTTAAGTCAACTGACGGTCATTTTTAACAAAATAATTTTTAAACCCGAAATTTTCACGACTTGTCGCTGTTACTAATCGAGTTAAATTACCACGCAACTTTTTATTTATATATTTTTACTGTCGTTAGGAAAAAGGTATCCGAATGGTGTGAATAATTTATTTACGGAATTCAGTGATAATATCAATAAATTCTTGTTTATAGAACATATTGAATATCTATAGATTACTTATGTTTTTTATACGTTGTTATTTTATTATTTATGCAGATAATCAAGTATATGATTCCCGGCAGAGGCACTGGTCAGTCACTTCGATAATGACTTTTCTCCGGCGCTGAGCTCCAGACGAGAAGAGCAAGCTAGAAGGAAGAAAAAGGAGAAGTGTAGAAACCAATAGCACCGATACGTGAGTTAATATTACTGATTGCCTGAGAGTTGCTTACAGTTCAAAATCTAAAGCTATATATACTGTATAACTGTATACATCAATACATATATATAATACTTATATATTTGGCGCTCTGTTAGCACAACCGCTACGATACAGAATACATATATGTATACAGAATATACAGTATATTCGGCACAAACTTAATACGAAAACTCTATACACGTTATCTCGAAACTTGAAAGAAACGTTTCGAGAAAGCGCTTATAATTTTGCACTGAATATTTCTCATTCAAATACACAGATTAAAGTCGAATGTATGCCGAAAATGGCTAAACGCAAACAGAGCGACATTTTGTCGCCGACGCCGACGGCGAGTCCGAGTCCGCAGCGGTCGGCGGCGGCGATGGCGACCAAGAGAGGCAAAAGCGGATCAGCGAACGAAACGGGCGCACCGGTCGGCGGCACTAGTGTGCGGCCAACTCGAGCGAAGACGACAGCGACGACAACGTCGACGTCGAGTGCGAACACATCTTCTGCAGCGAAAGTGCAATCAAATACGAATAAGTCGTCAGCGAAGGCGCAAAACACGACTAATAAATCAAAAGCTTTGAATAAATCGAATAATAGTAAGAAGACTACCAGTGCTGGCGCTGGCAATACGAGGAGCGCTGACAGTAACGAGTGTCCGACCCGTGTGTCACGTCCGACGACTAGTAGTCAACAACAGAAACGATCGAAAGATAATAATTCGGCGAAACAGGCCATACAGTCAACTCAGGCGACGAGCAGTAGTGCGCCGGCAGTCAAGTCGGCGCCGAAAGCGGCGAAAAATAGAGACAAAAGTGATATAAAAAGTGTAACGAAAAGCAAATTAACGAAAACGAAGTCGAAATCCGCGGCCAATAAGGCGTTGGAAGCGCTCATTGAGTGCTATTCGAACGACTCGAACAAATCGGACGGCAGTTTCGTCGACCTGAGTCAGCAGCAGTTGGAGGGCATGGATGAGGACACGAAGCGCATACAGGAGGCCGAGGCCGCCCTCCGCAGTCTCACCGGCGATATCGAGATCAACACCGAAGAGACGGATACGGAGGACGTGGAGGAGACGGACAAACCGATGTTCGAGAACCTGTTCGCCAAGAAGGAGACGGAGAAGCGCGGGAAGAACACGAGTGACTGCGCGGCCAACGCGTGGAAAGACGTGGTCACTCTCAGCGCGTCCAGTGCTTCCAGTTCGTGCGGCAGTCTGTCCGAGACGTCGCCGCACCACTCGCCGCCCGTCACGCCCGACGGCAGCTCCAGTCACGACGAGCACATCAACTACAGTCCGGCCGACAGTCGCGCCTCGATGTCGACCATCAATGAGAGCACCGATCAGACCATCGAAGACTCGAATAATCAAAATATTTCCGTAGATTTAGAGCCGAATAGAGCGGATGGCGGCGTCGGTGGCGGCCAAACGGCGCGAACCAATTGCGACGAAATGGAGAATCTGATGAAAATCGAAGAGCAATGCAATGCTTACATACAATCCAATCGGTCCGTCGACGACGACCGCCGCTTCGACGAGTGCCAGAGCGCCGACGGCACCGACGATGAGAGCGAAGACGACACCGAAGACGAGTCGTACCGCGAAATGCAAACGCAGGCCCAACCCGAACGGCTCATCTCGAGTCCGCTGGTCGTGCCAATGGTCGCACACTTAGCACAGCCGCAGCCATCTCTGGCCGAAAGCGCACTCCGGGAGCAGTCACGGCTCGGCAGGCATTTGGTCAAAGACGAGAACCGCTTTCCCAAAGGCAGCTGTTGTGTGGCCAACAGCATACCGGGCACACTCGTCAAGCCACAGGCGCTGCACCCGTACGTCAGCCCAGCTCAAAGTCAACACATGTCGGCGTTCAAGACGAAAGCACCCGAACAAAAGTTCTTCGACTGTAAATACCAGAAATCGATGGACGCGATGCCGGCGTCTTCGTGCCATTCCTCGCCCAACGCATACATGTCGACGAAGGAGTCGTCGAACGACGCGAACGTCGGTCTCTGTCACCAGAATCTGATGCCAAGCGCTTCCGGGCCGCAGATGGGCGCCGCGTCCGTCGGCCAGTACCCCGAAGACGAAACGATGACGAGTGCGTCAAACATGTCGTACCCGGCCAGTCCTCCCACTGGTTAGCTTCACTCCAATTATCATATATTATAATTATTATAACTTGTTTTTACCATGTATACACTATTTGCTAATGCTTAATTGTCTCGTCGCACAGGCAACTCATGCGGCCAACCGATGCGCTCGCCCTCATGTGATAGAAGATCAATGCATTCGCCGGATCTGACGGGAACGAAGGGTAAGTCGACTTTTCTCGGCTGCCATTGCTTTCGCAAATTAGTTCGTTAGCCAAGCGCTCAGTCATATCGTAATTTAGTTAATTATTTTCCTGAATTATGGCATCAAAAAGATTTTTTTATATACTGTACATTCTAATAAATATATACAGTTCTTGTTTTTTACATTAAAGGCAAACAAGTCTTGAGCAGAACCGTCAGTGCGCGCAACGTCTAAGTCAATTAGTCACTCAATTAGCAAACACTCTCTTTCGGTCCCAATATTTAAAGTGCTTTTGCTTTTTGATTCTTAAATTATTATACTGTACTTTTTTCATAATATCGGTACACATTTTTAATTAAGTTTTTGCGATCACTAATTGAGGCTAATTTTGGTCGAAAAGCATAATTTCAACGTAATGTTAATTTAGACTTGCTAATAATTTTCGCGTAATAGTTGTATTGAGCTTTAATCACCATTAAAGTTAGAATTGCTTACTATGTTAATTGTGATTAAAATTTTAGTTTTATTTACCCTCAATTGATTTATTTACAAATTTACCTTGTTAATAAAGTGTGCTTGATATTAAATTGAAAGAATTGCGTAAGCCATAGCAAAATGTAATTATACTTTATAAATTATAACTTAAAAACAAATATAAAACTCACTACAGTAGTATTAAAGTATACAGTATAAGGCAGAAATTAGTAAATATTAAAATATAAATTTCTATATTCAAACAAAATACAACTAACTTGTGTACTTGTTAGCTTGTATAATCACTGAAATCGCATTTTGATATTTGTTGCCGTATTAGTTAGAATGGGTTGGGTTATATTTATAGTTACATTTATACAATATTTAATGGGTAATTATTTTAAAATTTATAACATGCAATATATGATGCAGCACTTATTTTGAATTTAATTTATTTTGTAGCATAAACATATTTAATCATGAAGTCATTTATAATTAATTTTAGCAAACAAACAAAAATTTAACTTGCAAAAATTCTAAACAAAAACAAAACTTTTGATGATGATTAAGTTCTATAAATTTATTAAGTTACCAATATATTGATAGAAATTAAAATGATTGAAATAATTAATAAATTTAGGTATTTACAATTTAATCTACAGTAGTTAAACTTCATTATATATTTAAACCAATTATTCATTTTTAACATTAGCATTTAACAAATTTAATAATATTTTACAATCAATAAACGTACATGTCTCAAAAATCATTATGGAATGGTTGCAGAATTTTAATAACTTTCTAAAGCAATTAAATTTCACAACTAATACATCGAAATGTAGCAAGTAGCATTGTTACAGCGGCATTCACTAAAGTATTTTAAAAATTAGTTTCTAAACAAACTAAATAAATAAAATTCTTTAAATTTATACTTGCGTTAAAATCATGGAAAACATTAGCGTTTGGAAAAATATAGAAGCAATCGAAAAATGTTCAATGTTTTCAAAAAATGTTTTGTCATAAATATTTTCGCTATTGGAACGCATTGAACAAGTTTTGGGCGAATTTTTGCGAGAAACCCATTTTTCGGGCCACCGATTGATTAATGGCTATTGCGGTATATAAACAGTTGTTTATTGCCGGCACTCGTACTGGCAGTGGCACTCATCACCGCACTTATTGGGCGCACAGTTCGCTTCGCACCCGTACTGTACATCGATACAGCGTATATAGATATCTGTAAACGAGGCACTTTAACGCGCTTCTAAACAGTATGATTATTTACGTGGAATTTTACAAAAAGCGTTTTTCCAAACACTTTTCGCCTAAAATTTCCAACAATGTGTTTTGTGTGCACAGTATAAATATGTGTGTTGTCTGTTGTTGCGTTGAAAAATTGTTTTCAATAATTCATTTTCTAAAGTATTTTATGCCTTCTTCTCGAGTCAGTACTAGTGCTAACTGTCAGTCACTCAGACGATGGTATTGATGCTCATAAAGCAATTGCTTTATAACGCACTAAAACTTATTTTTCAGATATATTTTTAAAAACCAACGCTCTCTAAAAAGCAACTACATTGTAGTTTAGATTTGTAGCTTGTAGATTTGTGGCGAGGAAAAAACTTCATTATTATTGCAGTAAAAATAGAATGTATGTTTTTCTTCTTTTCTGAATTACACTTTTGGTCGAATAGATGTACAGTATAACTTGTTAACAGTTTTTCTGTAAAAATAGCTTTTCTATTGACTCGAATGTTTGGAAATTTTTGGATTTAAAAATTTTAAATTGTTTTCAAAACATTTTTAATTCTATTTAACTTAACATTTAATGCAATTCGCTATTTATTAAAAACTTTATCGTTAATAAGTTAAGTTAATGTTATTAATTATGAAAGTTTTACGCATTAAAATATAATCTCTTTTTTTATCAAACAAAATGTTTGGCATTAAAAACATGTTGAGATTAATAAGTATTAGCCATTGTTTACGTCAATTTGCTTTCACTCTATAGACAACTTATTTTTACGAAAAATCTTATGAAATCTCATTAATATTTTAGTTAATTGGAAATTATAACAAGAAAAATTAGGTTTTAATTAAACTTTATAAAATATTATAAAATTGCTTGAATTATGCAATAAAAATAAATGTTTTTCGCGGAAAAATCCTGCTTTCGATAGAGACCTGAAATTCGATTGTATTTTCTTAATCGAAATGAAATCCAATTTTTGATATGAAAATATTTTTAGATTTATTCCAAGTATTTATGTATTATTTTTTACAATCAATTCACTTGAATTTTGTTCAACTAATTTGAATAATAATTTTTCTCACATCCGGCGAGTGAATCGAAAAGTTGAATAATAGAGAGGAATGAGCAAGTTTATTCCATATGCGCTATTCTTCATGTTGCTTTTTTGCTCATAACTACTCTAACTCAGGTCTCTCTCCCCTAACACAACCTGTTGTCGAATACCCTGAACATCCAAAGCATCCCAAAGAGCGAAAGCAAACTATTTATAAAAACTCATTGCAAATATGTTTTTTTTATTTTTCTTCAATCTTTTCCTACTTTCGCACTAAATATATGATTAGTTTATAATTAAATTTCAGCGCAAATTCTGCAATCATTTTAATCTATATTTTTGATAATTTCCGAAACACACAAAATACAATAAAAGCACTAAAAATAGTGATTTTCGAAAACTGCTCTTACAATCGGGCGAACAATACGAACATATAAATACATACAGTGTAGTGAATATTTGCAATAATTGCACAATAGAATGGATAGAATGGATAGAATGGATGGGAGAGATCGCTAACCACTCCTACTATTAACGACTGTAGTGTCAGCCGAGAAATATAAACGAGAAATAGTTTCGTGAATATCATCACATATTTCACGGCTTTTAACTGTCGGCTAAAAATTTATCAAAATGTTTACGACTATAGAGTAGTTGTATTGAACAGTGTATCAAAACTACAAAAGTTGTGGAAAAATAGTTTCGCCGAAAATTTTCACCATTCTGAATTGTGGACATAGTTTTGAAAAATGAGTTTTTACTCAAAAATTCTTATTATAACAATGTGTTTGCGGTTTTGTCCAATAGATTCATAGATTCATTGTATAAATAAATTTATATCACATCCGATATACGTTGTATTATCAGGTTTTTCGAAAACTGCTATTTAGTTTCGCGAAAACAAATCAACCGTTCATTCTCTAACAACAAGCATATTTTTCGCCGATTACTTATTAACATATTAAACTTCCTATTTTAAACTGCTTAAATTATCTATAGTAATTTCAATATTAAATTAATGCGTCTGTGTATTGCTGTCGAAAACTTCGTAAAGTTTTGAGAAATGTATTCTATGTATAAAATGAGCGAATGATTGAGAGATGCCGTTTGGTTCGACTGCGAACTAGCGATACGGCGTTTATACGGAATAATGATTTATACGTAAAATACTTTATTTATTTATATTTAAACAAAGTTTTTGCATTATTATTATTATGATGATTAGAAGCTATCAAACAATTCGGCTGCAAATTTAAACTGTGTTAAGTGTGCGGAGAGACAAATCCCAACAGCGAACTCCGCTGTTTATGTTGTGTGCAGTATATTCACTCGAATTCGCTATAACGCTATAATAAATAATGGATTATTATTATCGCCGAAAAATTATTTTATTATTATATAATGAATATTATTAAATGAGAAGCGAAACGAAATATTGTGTTTATTAAAAATACACTGTACAGTTTGATAGGCGAGAAAGCGCTGCCTATTGTTTTCAGCCAAATCTGCGCTTCTGATTGGCCGACGTATTGATGAACTTTCGCTGCATTTTCAGCGAAAAAGCCTTTTGTGAAAATCAAATGACGAAAAACAATACATCTCTTCACTGCTTAATGCGAATACTAATACGTCGACTAATAGGCGATACAAGCGATGAGCGCTAACTATATGTGTGAATAGTATTCCAGTCTATGTATTGACTTTTGCCAGAAAACTATTTACACGTTTCGGAGTTTGCTTTTGCTTTTTGCAAATAAAATCCGTTTTTCCAATTGCTTCCAACGCTTCCAACGCTTACTCTCGTTTCCCACCACTTCTTCACAATTAGCATTACTGCCTGTGCTCTCTCCTGTCCCTCTCCCTCATAAACATTCATATATTTATACAAAACTTTTATTGTATTGTTTGCATTGAAATGTTTTTTATAATTTTAATTTTGAACCCAAAGTGTTGGCATTGTTTTCGAGTCTCTATCGCCGATCCGTTTCTCTCTGTGTTTATGAACTCAACTAAAAGCTGATCTATAGCTCAATATATCGCAAAACAAATAAAAAAGATTTGTTTTCTAAACTTTATCTCCACATAAAAAAGTTGATTTTTCGAAAACATGTTTAATACTTTTTGGTGGAATTTGCTTCAAACGACCGCGTTCAATAACTTGTATAATTTTCAAGGTATGAACTTTTTTCTGATTTTCTATAAAAATTTAATTTTTATGTTATGTCGCTATGAAATC
Organism: Metabelba pulverosa; assembly: GCA_034697605.1. Classification (NCBI taxonomy): domain Eukaryota; kingdom Metazoa; phylum Arthropoda; class Arachnida; order Sarcoptiformes; family Damaeidae; genus Metabelba; species Metabelba pulverosa. Next base: position 36,357 of record JAQIXC010000054.1, read on the forward strand.
AAACTTTCTTTTACAACACATGTGTGTTGCAGTAAAGCGCGCTATTTAGGCGAAGTTTAGCTGAATTGAAAATGCAATGCAAAGACTCGATGTTTTCAACTAAAATAAACTTTTTTATGCCGTAACTAAATGTGTATTGCAAGCTGAGTATAATGGTAAAATAATTAACACTTGTATTATTGTTTTAATAAAAGTTGTTTAATTGAATAAAATAGTACGTAGATTTGATTAGTACAAACCTTATTGTAGTTTATAAGTTTAGAAATAAATAACAGCTAATTATATTATAATAAATTTTTAAGTGCTCATATTTAATTTGTTGAATATGCATGAATCTTTATTAGTTTGAGTTTACAACATTATAGAACCAAAGGATTAATTAAAATTTTATTTTAATTTTAAAATTATGCTAAATTAAAAACTACATTAACTAATAGTTAATTATAAAACTTAACAAAAATACAAATAATAAGGTTTAGTATTATTATTACATTAATATAATTTATATATTTATAGCTGAAATTTTTATCATAATGTTTATTTAATAGATTTAAAACAATAAAACTTGGCTATATTTTTATTTGCCTATTTTAATACATATATAACTAAACTTAACATTTATGTCTATATTTTGTGTTATTTCTGTGCAATAAGTGTAAAGATAAATAATTTATACAATCAATCGTTAAAGCAACATTAACATCTTTATACAATTTTAACTAATAGATTTTGAAAATTTAAAACCATCATGTACAAATGTGCCAAAAAATAACCATTAACTTGTTTGCGACTGATTACTTAGAAATTAAAAATTCCAAACCATTAATTGCGATATGAAATGCAAAGTATGTTTTGAAAACATTATTTGAAAGAATAAATAAATTTTTTAATCACAAAAATTCTTATCTATAAAACAATTAGTGCATCAAAAATAAAAAATAATATTAATTTGAATTTCGCATCCATTGATCCAAACAATAAATAGTAGGATTTAAGAGGAAAAAGCCGGAGTCGTTGCAGTAATTAATAGAAAAACTTTTCTACACTGTACGAATATTTTTCCTATTAGTGGCAAAACTGTTTATCTATTCGTTCGGCTCATCATTACGAATGGAAAGGCAGTGTAAAAAAGGGCTCAGTTTTGCAGTTTTACATCAGAATTAATGAACTGTTTATTCAGTTTAAACATATATATAAATATATTTTTAACTCTTTGAGCTCCAGAACTGCAAATTTTTATCATGAAAAATTATCATTTGCGCCAATCATTTGATCCTTTAGTAAAACATTAATTTCCTAAAACCAGAGCAGTTGAGCGTCGGTGGCTGTGGATGTATGTGCGCGCCGTATGTACTATACTGTGCGCTACATATACTGTACAGTTTGTACTTTCAAATAGTTTTGTCTATATTTCGAAATATATTTCGCGTTAATTCACTCCTTTCGGTGCAGTACTACTGGTCTCTCCTAATAGTGTTTTAATGCGTTTTCCATAAACACACCGATAGAGAGATTTTGCAGATCTTTTGTTCCGAGTTTTTAAACAAAAAATTCATATTTTGTTTGTTTGCGTTCTATAGTTCGTATTGTTTTCGTTGTTCTATTCATTGAATTTTTCCGAAAAGTATTGTGTATCAAGTTCGAATTTTGAATTCGCATTTGAAACTTGATGCCAAATTGAAAACTAGTTTTTGGGGATATTTTCAAATACCGTATCTATTATTCAGTTTTGAAAATAAGTTGTTGAATTAAAAATTAACAATTGTTTTCTGGACATAATAAATCGAGCTTGTTTAGTTTGGTCTGAATAAGTCTGAATAATAATCTAAAAATAACATCTAATATCGCTAGCGATGAATTTACATTTGTATTATTATTTTACACAGCATAAAAGTGTGTATTGTGTTTGGTATGAATAAACAGATTTTTAAACAATATTATATTAATTTAGAGACAAATTTAGGAATATAATCAGTGCTAAGCTTTAGGCTTATATATACTGATTAAATATACGAACAATAATTCTGAATCTAATAAAAGATTTTTACTTGCTTAATTCGATATAGATTTAATATTTTAACATAAGCAACTTATTGCTGGGATTACTTTTGTATAGCTTATAAATAACTTATTAGCTCGATATTTAATATTAGCAAGTTTAGTTAATTACATTAATAATGTTAAAATATTAAAAATTATTAGCTAGATAGAATAAAGCCAATTATTCAATAAATAAAAATACATTTTAAGTAATGAAAATTTTTGATTGAAAAGAACTTGAAACAAGTCATCTACATATAAAATAAATGTATACAGTTTAATCTCACTTCAATAACATTGCATCAATTTATTTATGCATTTCAATATTTGATAAGACTATGACTTTTATTAATCTTCGACTAAAGGCTAACAGACGACTAATTTCGTCACATATTATGCATTGTATTTATGAACTGAATGCTTATTCGCAACTCAGGCGACACTAAGTGTCCGACGCCCGGCTGCAACGGATCGGGTCACTCGACTGGCCTATACTCTCATCATCGAAGTCTGTCCGGTTGTCCGCGAAAGAGTCAAATAACGCCCGAAAGTATGTCCACAAACATTGAAACCAAAGAACAAAACAAAATATTAACAAAAAATTGAAACTTATTTCCAGTTCTGGCGCTTCACGAGACTATACTTAAGTAAGTTATCGACAAAACAATTAATTTAAACCAAAAATTAAACCATTTTTTAACAAATCGACTGTTTGTCGCACCAGATGTCCGACGCCCGGGTGTAACGGGAGGGGACACGTGAACTCATCGCGAAATTCGCACCGAAGGTAAAAACTAAACACTAAGCAATATTTATCATGCTTATTTGGCGCATTTGCTCGCATAGTCTTTCGGGCTGTCCATTGGCCGCTATGGAGAAGTCGACCCACAAGGAGAAGACACCGAAGATTACTGTCCCGACCTGTATGTCGCCGGCGCTCTCGACGCCGATATCAACGCCACAGCCGCTGATAAACCCGCCGTCGATGACATCGGACCGCGTCTTAAGGCCGATGTGTTTCGTCAAGCAGTTGGACATCCCGGGCGAGTATACGTCGGGCCAGTCGGCCAGTTATGCGACGCCGCGCACAAACCTGGCCAAGGAGTTGGAGAAGTACAGCAAACCACAGGTCGGAGAGTATCCACTGACCGCAACACAGGGCCCGTCGCCGAACACTGTCCAGTACTGCAGGCCATTTGTGACCAAAACGAATAAAATGATGTCTAATGAACACATGCAGAGTATGGGTGCATTTCGGGAGAGGATGGGGGAACAGCACGAGTCGGCGCTCGAGCAGAGGCCACACAGTTATAAGTAATTTTAATATTTGTCTGAAATTAAACTTAAAGTTAATATAATTTTAAATTGTTTTAACTATCCGTAAGGTCTGAACACACCTACGAGTCATGTGCGATGGCCGCCGGCGTTCCCCATATGAAGACTTCGTCGGCACTCGACTTGTCGACCAAAAGCGATGACTCGAACTCGTCATCAATGGATCTGTCGGTCGGCAATCAGAACAAAATCGGCGATTCGTGGTATGAATTGTCTATTTTGTTACAGTCTTTGCTTTTAAAGACATTGTTATTAATTGCCAATCGATTCGCTGTTTTCCGTTGCGCGCAGTCTATACTCAAAACAGTCAATCAATTACCGCGAATCGAGTCCGCCGTCGGAACCGTTGGACTTCTCGGCGGCCACTCACACGACACAGCAATCACACCATTCCCTCAAAAACGAACACATGTCGGCCTCGCCTTCCAATCAGCTGTCGCACCCGTCGCCGCCGATGTCGCTGTTGACACCCCTCTCGCCGAACAGTACCGCCAATCCAACGATTCTGCCCTCGAATTACCCGCTGCCGCTGCGGAGCCCCACGTCGGAGGAGGCGTCGAGTGTGCGCTCGTATAACTGCACCGAAGACTACAGCGACTGCGAACAGTCGGGTCCGCCGAACAAAATGCTGCGCCAGTCGGCGCATCGGGTGCGCGACGGCCGCGAACTGCTCTCCTGTCCGACGATCGGCTGCGACGGAATGGGACACATATCGGGAAATTACGCCACACATCGCAGGTATGGAGTAAAGCTTATGCACCGGTATTTATGCCAATCCAATCAAACTCTCGATTATTGATTATTTGTATCAAAATTTTCAATTTATATAAATGTTTTTTATAAACTACTAACATGTTTACCTTGCTTAGTCTATCCGGCTGCCCGCACGCCGACCGCTCTGTCGTTCAAGCGCAGCACCAGGAGCTAAAGTGTCCAACAATCGGCTGCGACGGCTCGGGACACATCACCGGCAACTACACGAGCCATCGCAGTCTCAGCGGATGTCCGCGCAGTAAGCAGTCGAAGAAAAGCGTTATTATCCGCGAAGTCGAGAAACAGTCGGACGCAGAACCGCTTCGGTAAGACTTTCGGCCAACCAGTTGTCGGTTTTGTCGTTTGCATTCATTTTTTATTTGCTTTTTATTTTGCAATAACATTTTTTTTGTTCAAAAATTAAAGTTTGTTTTTGAGGTTAAAATTGATTTTAAGGTTTGAATTGATTTTTTCGTTATTCCAAATGAATTGAATGATTGGTTTTGTTGTATTGATTGCGACAAATATTGAGACCAATAGTAATCGAATCGCTTCTTCACATTTTCCCTTCTGCTGCCAACTCTAATACCTGTGCGAAATAACCGCTACAGTTGTCCAGTGCCCACATGCGATGGCTCGGGTCATATAACTGGAAAGTTTACGTCTCACAGAAGGTAGTAATTGAGATGAATGTCTAAAACCAAAACGGCTTTCAAGGACTAACTCAGCGCTTCATCTCTTTGTCGATTGAATTGTGTTTTTCTCTTTCATTGCATTAAAAAACAAATTTGAGAATCAATTAGAAGTCGTGTTTTAAGGGCGCGCTTGAAATGTTAGCCATGTTGAATTAATTTTTCAGAAACTATCTTGTCTTGTCTTACATTATAAAGCTATCTACTTTCTGAATTATCTAGTTTAATTAGCTACATTATAAAGAATTATTTTGTATTTAGATTATTTTGTCAATGATTTTGATTTGTTTTTCACTAAAATCGATCTTGGTAAGTTTCGCAATTGAAACCAAATGACTAAATTGCTGAATCAGTCTTAATTATTTTTTTTCCTCTTTTTGTTGTAAAACTATACTGCACAATGTATTTTTTTGATGCTGATAAATTAGTACTAGATAATTATTTTTACGCTTTTATGATTTTGCTAATAATTTATGCTAATATTTATTTTAAATTATATCTAACATATAAATAAAATTCATTTATTTTACCAATCAGTGCGTCCGGCTGTCCAGTGGCCAACCGGAACCGAATGCGGTCGGACTCGATGTCGATGTCGATGTCGGAAGATATGTCGCCACAACAGAGTGAAGACGAGATGCTTCCGGAGCGCACTCTCAGACCACACGTTAATAAAACTGATGGCCCGAGTTGTCCGACTCCAGGTATATACAGTTAGAATGTATTCATTTATCATGTACTTAAATTGTCTAATTGCGTTGCAAAAGGCTGCGACGGGACCGGCCACGCCACGGGCAGCTTTCTCACGCACCGGAGTCTGTCCGGGTGCCCGCGCGCGAACCCGCCGAACCAAATCAAGTCGAAGTCGCCGATCAGTAAATTAGACGATTTGACGAATACGATAAATATCAGCAACTTTTCGGCACACAATCCGATGGCGTACAACCATTACGAGCATTCGGCGCACCCGGCGCTCGGCGGCGGCGGCGACGGCGCGGCGCACGAAGACATCCGCGTTCTCGACGACGAGATCTCGGAGCTGCAGGAGTACAACGCGAAGGTCGAGTCCGAGATGTTGAAGCTCAAGCTCGACATCAATCACATGGAGGAGCAGGTGAAGAGCTCCGAGAGGGTAAATGCGCTAATCTATCGAATTGTCCAAAATGTGTCTGGTTAAAATTCGATTGCGAGTAAACTAAACTTTGTGTTCGTGTGCGCGCAGGAGAACCACTCACTCGCCCAGCGAACAGCACAGCTGAACGACTACTACGAGTCGTTGCGCAATAACTTCATCTCATTCCTCGACCAGTGCCGGATCCCGAACTTCACCGAAGAGAAGCCGAATGTCGATAATTTCGATTCGTATTTAAACAAATTGCAACAATTGTGTGTTGAGAGCTATAAAGAGGAGAATCGCAACATCTTCTCGTCGGTCCGACAGGCGCTCCAAGACTTCCCGGTCTCGATGTGAGTCGAAAATTCGCGCACAAATCGATTTTTTAATTATTTGTAATTTTTAAACAATTGTCTAATTATTTCTTCCGTTGCTTAGACCACAAACGCCCGGTTGGGTCCGCTCTTAGACGTAATATTCACATTAATATAAAAGAAAACATTTTATGCATTATATTGTTAATTGAAAACTGAATTTTTGCGTAGAATTGAAATTCTATATAAGAAAACACGAAAACGTATTCTTAACTCCAATTCTTAGATTCAATGAATTTTTTCTGTTTTTGTCTGTTATAACGAATCAATTGATTGCATCAGAAAACCCGAAACCACAACAAAAATCATTTCATTCACACATTTCTCATCAGATTTTTCGCGCAAAGACTCAAAATTTGGAACACAATTAAGAAATTTCGATCTTAATTGAAATAATCATTCTTTTCGTTTTTGTTTTACACACCAAAAATATTGTGATAAATATCTCAATTAATTTTTTCACATATTTTACTGTAATTATAAAAAACAAATAATATTGAAAAATAGTCTAATAAGTCATATGTCAGGAATACAAACAAAACTCAAATCTTGTTTATCACTCAATAATATTCATTAATTGTGGCGAAACTGGATTTGTTCACAAATTTTTGCTTTTGATTAGCAAAACAAACATGTTTGTTTTTTCGGCAACATTTAGCAATCTTTAGTCAAATTCTGGATTAAATTTTAATTCTAGTCTTCAGTCAATTACTTAATTTTACTTAATTTTAGATATTATCCTTAATTTATAATTTGATTTTTACTTTAGTTAATATTTGTTAAATTTTACTTGTTATTTTGGGGGAAATAAGTGAATCGAGCGTTAAAAACATAATGGATATTTTTGTGTTTAGTTAGATATCTAACAAGGTGAATTACACGAATCGGCTTTAGGTTGAAATTATAGCTTCAAAATTAAATATAATCTCAAAAATTATATTTAATACAAATTCTGTATATAAGCAATAAAATTGTACTTAAGTTTGATTTAAACAAAATTTTTACATAAATTGCATAATTTACTTAAGTTAGATATCAATCCAATTTTTATCAAACACTTATTTAATTTGATCACGATGAAAATTTTTCAAACATGACATTAAAGGAAATATTTGTTTAATATTAATACTTGTTTAAAACAACTGATGTATATGTATTGGAAGAATGAATCTAAACACAAAATCGCATTCATATCTCAAGTATTAACTAATTTATTAACACGAAATTCTAGTCACAAGTACTCAGTTTTGTCCAATAGATGAGATAATTTTGTTACGTTTGTTATATTAATTTCTCGCATTTTTAATGTTACTTATTATTTAGACTTAATTTCTACGACTCTTATCGAGCAATCATTTGAATCTTGTCAAAATAATAACAATTCAATTGATTCAGAAGCAAAGAACAGGGTATTAAAACATAATTGAGATGAAAAATTGAAAAACAAATTCAACATTTTTCTCGAAATTATAACACAAATTGTAATTAATTTATAAATAACTTGTAAAACGATGTGTTGGAATCAGACTTTCTTTTTTGAAAAATAAACTTTGTATTCATATGCATGCGATTTATGTATCAAGGATAATTTAAGTTTTCTTAAATGTATTGGAAAAACAAAACGACAATTGATTTTTGACTTTATTGACAATCAGTTCTTAAAATGCATTCATTTGTTTCGATTCCATATTCTCCTGAATTTGTCAATAAATCGGAATTCAATTCATTTAGTACTTAAATGTAATGTTTTTATTTCGATTGGTTTAGACCGTAAATACTTGATAATAAGAAATAAGAAATTTTGTGAATCATACAGAATATAATTGATGTAATATACAGTTTAATTATACCTGAATGTAATGTTTATTTGTGCTCTCAAATTAATTATTAAAATTTAAAATAAATTATTAGTAAAAATTAACCTGTGTTGACTTATTATAATCAATTTGTTACACAAGTTAAAATAATCAAGTGCAGTATACTAGAAATAATTTTGCTAAACTTACATACGTAGTGTACGTAGATATAAAAAGTTTTATTAAAATGAGTAAAATTCTGCATTTATTACCAAGGTTAATTAGACAATTGATAATCAAATAAAAAATCATGTACATAATTATCTAACTAATAATTTTATTATGCGCGAGCTAAATTAATCTCAGATTAATAAGTTATAAAAATATATAACTATTAAAGGTTTATTAAAAGTACAATATATTTAATAATTCAAGTTATTTTTAATTTTAAAAATTAACAAAACACGTTTACACTAAATTATCGAGAATATTTTAACATACAGTAAAATAGTAAACAAAGCCGTAATACGTATTAGTTGAAAACTTTTATCAAGATATTATTTAAAAACATAAACATATGTTTAAATATAATTAATTAAATGCATGATTATGCCTCGTAAATTAAAGCGAGTTAAATTATTGACATTTAAATCGTGTAATATATAGTTTGTTTTTAAATGCCAGGCATGTCAATATAAAATAATTATTTTAAAAATAAAATAAAATCCAAATAATTGTAAATCAAAATAAATGAAATGAAGAAAAAATATTTTTGTCAATCGATTTATTGATGAAAAAGGTATGAATTTTTTGCTTTATATATAGTGGAGAAGAGATCCAATTCGATGATCTGATTGGTGCGGAAGTTGTCGCGCATATTGATGTTGAGGAAGCAGTGGCCGATGTTATAGCGCACCCGCTGTTTGTCCATCTCGTAGAGTGAGATGCGGATCGGGAAGGAGTCGGCGCTAATGGCGAACTTGTCTTTATCGCCGAATTTAATTAATTTCGATTTTCTCGACTTAACGAAACTCGATTCGTAGAACTCGTCGGCCGAGCGCTGCTCCGACTCCGGTTCGATCGACTCGGACGACGAGAGCCGGTTCTTCGGGTAGAGGCGGGCGAACACACCCTCGGGAACGAGTTTGTCGGTCGCCGACTGCCCGCTTCGGCGCAGATTCTTCGCTTTGATGAGCGTAACGGCGGCGCCCGTCTCGTCGGTGATCACCGACAGTATCACCGATGGTATCGAATCGGCGTCCGAGTCGACCGATGAGACCGATTGCTGCGAACGGAGTGAACAGCGTTTCGGTTGCACTCTATCGATGACGAATCGCCGGTCCGTTTCGTACAGAACTTCATCGCTTGAGTCCGAGCTATCGCTTCGCGTCTTAGCGCCAGAAGTGCCGCTAATTTATCAAATGTAACAAACGTTTTGTTTATTGTCGTATTTATCATGCTTGATTTATGATTGTTATTGCAGCAAAAGTTCAACAACAAAAAGGCGATAAAAAATATTGCTGTATATAAATATTAGCCAAGTTTATTACCTTGCATGAAATATGTATCAAATTATATGTTTGTTTGTTAGCTCAATATGTTCTTAATTATGATAAATTTATTTTATGTAATTATGCTAATTTTAATGCCTTTGTAGTTTTTTTTAATTATTATGATATTACGTTTTAAAATTAGTTCTTAAATTATTTTGTGCTTTAATAGCCCCTGAACCAACCCTGGTTAATTCTAATTTTAGTTTACCTCGAGTATTCAATGACTTGGAGTTTTATATAAATAATCACAAGTTTATATTTTTTATGTTGTATATTTTAAACTTGAATTAAAATACTATCAAATTAAAAACTCCAGTATTAATTTAAAGTTCCCTGTTAATATATAAACAAAAACGTGATTGTTAATTGGTTAATTTACGTTAATTGTTTGAAATCGCTTACAGTTTCATACGTAATATATTGGCCGATAGGACACCGGCTTCGACCGAATAGCCACTACTCGCGTCTTCACAAATGCTATTCTTTTTCTTTAATTGTTTTGTTCGGTATTTGATAATAAAAACCATTAAAACGATAAATACAATGAATAGAGCGCTCGCCAACACAACCACCAAATTGAGACCTATTTTGGATGTTTTGATTATATCTTTAGGTTCAGTTGTAATCACTAAACGACTTGTTAGCGAGTATTTTTTTAAAACATAGTAAAGATGCACAAGGTACATGTATAGCAAATATTTAATAACCAAGTTTAAAATACATTTAACGCGTTAGTAAGCGAACTAAAGTCCTTGAGTTCTAATGTATAACTCAGTAAACGTTTAGCAAAAAATAGACAAAAATTAAAAGTTTGTATAAACAGCACAACTGCTGAAACACCTGCCCCTGTCTTCCACTTAATGAGTTCTCTGCTATTGATTTGCAAAGTATGTTTTTATATTCTCTAATATTTTATACTGTATAAAACAGGATTTTGTATTAGAGAAGGCCAGATAGGCCTTTGTTTGGCTTTTTACAAATACTGTACAAATTATGTAATATACGATAATTAGTTACTTAATCTATATTCAATGTTTAATTGATAGGGATTTTATATAGGTGATTAGAAGATTTGCAAGTCAATTTTATCTAATGTATTAAATTGTAGCAAATTTTAAATATATGCTAGGTACAGTAAAAGTAATAAACAGTTCTTCCACCAGTAACATATAATAATTGTATCTGGCATAAAAATCAATTGAGACATGTTAACCTAAAATATATTTAAGTTTGAAATTATTACTTTTATTATCAGGTTATACAACATTAAATTTATATCGACTGACGTACATAAATATTAGCTAGCACTTATTTCATTAAAAAAATAAGCTAAAACATGTTTACATCATTATTAAATGAATAAAATTACAAAATTAATGTTGATAAAAAATTAATTTACATTACAAAATTTAGTTAAATTATTTTTATAAAGAATTTATTCATTCTTGAAATTACAAGTTTGCTTTATATAATTTATAAAATAATAAATATTAAACAATTAAATAAAACAAACATGCGCAAAGTAACATTGAATCAATATTGAAATAAAAATACTGTATATAGTATACCTGAAGTGAGTTTATCAATCGAAAGAGTCATCGAAAGATTATTTGTGTCTTCACTCTTCGAAAGCATCACTTTTGCCGTTCAATGGAGAGAAGCATTTCATACAAACAAATTGATATAAAAAACAAACAAGTTTATAAATGATAAAATAAATGCACAAACATTGAGAGAGACCTCACAATTGTAACAAACAAAACACCGAATCACAAACGGACTAACATTGAAATGCAATGATCACAGCGTCTGTACCTGTTATTCAATATCAGATCCGGCGTCAGAATAGGCGTAGGTGTAGACGCACTGCTCATTCGAGAGTACACTGTACAATTGTATAATACGTTATAATCACGGTAAATGATTTACGGCTGAAAATTAGCTGTACCAATAAATATACATGCATACTTCTAATTTAATATTGCTATACATACCAATAATTTATTTGTGACTTGTGATTTAGCTTTAAGATTAGATTTAGCAAGTTACTAATAATTGAAATTCCAGATACTGTATGATTGGAGAGTACACTATTGCTTATTTTACCCCAGCTTGTTTTAACTTGTTGCTAAAAACTTGTTTAATAAAACAATAGAATAAATATTCAAACCATGATTAAATTAGCATTATTTAATTAACTGGCATGTAAAATAATATTTAAAAGAGCAATAAAATTACGTAAATGTTGCAAATCCTCGATATCGCGAATCTGATGACGACATTACAAAATCTAAAGATAATTAAAAGAGTAAAACGTTTTGCCACCAGATGTGCAATCGCTATGATTTATGGCATTGTTTTTTATACAGTTCATCTGAACACATATATACATGATGTTGTCCTACTCTTGAATTTCTTACGGTATAAATTACATAATTAAATTGATGTTTACTGTAACATTGATCTTATTTTAATATGTGCATTTTAATTTAGAACTAAAACAATTTAATTAACAAAGACAGAAATTTACAGCATAATAAAAAAGTTATTGAAACTTACTCAAATACGGTTTAAAATAATAACATGATAATTTTGCAAAATATAAGTTAATTATGAATAATTGGTAAATAAAAAATTACGAATTTTTCTCGAATCGCTTAGAGAAGCGTTCGGTAAGTCTCGACAGTCTTTTCATACTCTTCTCTCGCAAACCGAACGTCGGGTTCTGGAAAGTAGTCGTCACTTCTTTGTACAGCGGGTTCTCACTCTATATGAGACGTAAAACAAACATGTTTATTATTTCCGGCAATTAATCTTATACACTAGTTATGCATGTTACTAGATAAACATGTACAGTATAATTTCACATTGTATATGAATACTAAAAGCCTTAGAATAAACAGGAGACCTAATTTTACAATTGTTAATTTTGCATTATTTCACAAATAACCAAGACCAAATCATACGAAAACTGTTTCTCCAATTTCATATTTTTGCTTTATTTGTGAACTATAAATTAAAATGAGTAAACAATAAAAGAAATATATTCCCTAAATTATGAGTTACAATGAAAAATGAAATTATAAAATATTGGTTTTATGAAGTAAAAAACTTATAATAAAGACTATTGAGGTTTACGGCTATAGCCTTCAAAATATTGAAATAAGTTTTGGTTTTATATTATATAAAATTTAGTAAATTTTTATATTTAAACTTTTAAGTTATTTGCAGTTATTTCAATAAGATAAAATAAGTTAACTAATTATTAATTATAAATATAATTATTATTTCTTTAAGGATCTTATTAATTTCACAATCTAAAGTGTATTTGCCCACTACAGATACAGTATGCCGGTTAAATGTGCGAAATTATGCATGTATATTTGTAGTTTAGTTCAGACCTGATCCCAATTGGCTTTATTGAGCTCCTTCTGGAATTTGGCGAATTCCTTGCGGTCGAGTAGTTCGGTAATGAGTTTCCATATGACGAGTAGCGCCAAACCGATGAGAATAATGCCGGCGACGACACTACTCGACACGACCACCAAATTCACTCTTTGCGCGCACAGACGGCTCTTCGTCACCCGAAACGAGACGTAACCCCTCTTCTCATCGTCGGTTCGGTCGTAACTGAAGAGGATATCGCACTCGTTATCCAGCGTTCGGTTCCGGCAGTGATGTCGGCTCACGTGCGCCGAGCCGTCGGTGCTGTTGAACGTGTCGTTGAACTTATCGACAAACTTGTGGATAAGGTTCGCGCAGTTGACTGCATTCGCGGCTATCATTCGGGTGCAGTTGTCTTTGCCGTGAAATTCCGCGCACACTTCGGGCACACAATCGCGAATTCGGTCGCAATATTGCTGACTCTCACACTGCGGACAGATGTGGCAGTAGGTGCCGATTGACCCGCCCTTCGTGCACCGGCACTTCCCGCACTGACAGTCGCCCAAACTTGAACAAACCTACCAGGGTAATATAAAACAAGGTAACTATTATGTGCTTTTATAATTGATCTGGATCAAAGTTATAATACCGTATTATTGAAATGATGTTTGGGTGCAATACATGTGTCGGTAGATTCGGGACATTCGCAGAATTTGCCCGAATAGCCATCATAGCACTGGCACTTCTCGGCCTCGCACCTGCCCTTCCCGCTGCACAACTTCTTCGTCTTATCATTGCCCGGATAGCAGTTCGAGTCGTCGTATTCGCAGTACTTCCCCGAATAGCCGCTCTGGCACTCACAGCGCGCGCAGATACACACTCCGCGGCCACTGCACGGACTCGCCTCCTCTGTCGGCACAACGATTGTTGCAATTATGCGATTGTATTGAAAATATTGCTAATCTTATAAATATTAGGTCATTTGATAAGTCCGTAGACTCGCATATTTAGAGCCATACAAAATCGGAAACCTAAACATTTTTAAAAAATATAGTCTAATATAAGGTATGAAAAAAGGTTTCACATAAATTCATTTACTTTTTGAAAAGTTAGCCTGTACTTTAAATTTACGGGGTTTCTATGGGAAATCAAGATTTTCTCGATTTTCGGTTAAAAATTGTCAAAATTTTATCATAAAACTGTCTGGAAGTTACAATATTGATCGGAATATAAAACCCCCACTCTTCCAATATCTTCAACATTTCCGACATAAGATTCAATAGCATCCGCCACTTTTGATTGACTCAATTAGAGTTGGTCAGACCCTATTCGCGGCCGCCGATGTTGTCCGGTGACCAAAACTCGGACCGACGCCAAATCCGTGCGGACAAACCAAAATTATTGATATTATATTTTAATGTTAATATATTTATTTATGGTTTATTTTATGGTTCAGTTGATCTAATCTAGGGCATATTAACCAATTTCTTCCTGTATAGAAAATACCCGATTATAACCCGAAAATTTCGGGAACAAAATTTAGTAAAATTTGCTTACTTCAAAATTTCAAGTACAGGCTAACTTTTAAAAAAGTAATTGAATTTATGTGAAACCTTTCTTCATACCTTATATTAGACTATATTTTTAAAAAATGTTTAGGTTTCCGATTTTGTATGGCTCTAAATATGCGAGTCTACGGACTTATCAAATGCGCTAAATTGTGCTAACTTGTAGATTTGCAAAAAGAGTCCGGGTGGTTCGGGTCGATGGGCTGGTCGGGATCGCACTCGCACCTGTCGCCGGTGCGAATGCCGTTGCAGCGCGCGCACACGCCGCACGCGAAAGTGCCCGAATCGCTGCATTCGCGTGCGTTCTGTTCGGCGTTCAAATCGCAATCGCATTCGCAAATCAAACGCAAATTTATTTCGATGTTCTCATTAACCGCCGCTAAGCCTACGAATAACCAATCGATTAGTTTAATTGCCGATTAACCGCCAATGCTCTGTGCGCTCACTTTATTAAGGTGATTTTACTTCACAAATAAAATACTATGGTTAATCAAGTATGGCATGCAAGTATGGGTAACATTATTTTTATAACTCTACTCTACTGTTAGATTTACTTTGTATGAAATTAACTTAAAATAAAATAAAGTATCAGTGGTAAAATAAACTATGCCAGCTTCGCAGGCCTGGTTGTACTGTATATAACATTGAACTACTGCATAATTATTATAACTTACATTAATACTTAAATTCAAGTATTATTCAAGTATTAATCATGCAAAAATAATACACTAATCATATAAAATGATTGTGCTAATTTGAAAACACAGGCCATGAATAAGCAGACGAGTAATTACTAATTTGAGTTAAAAACTTAGCGCTCGTCTACACAGAACTTAAACAATAACTTCTGTGATTAAAGAACTTCTGTGTCAATACAAACCGATTCGAATCACTTGATCCCATTGCGAGCGGTCGGCCGGACAGGCCTTAGCGGTGATCTTCGCATTAAACGTGAGTTCCGTTACCCCTTTGAACTGACACTTCGACGTCTTCTGATACGTGCCGTTCGAACAGTTCGAGTACAGCTCGACGTCGACGAACTCGTTCGACATTCCGCCGGCGGTCACCACTCGGAGCTCAACGCTCTGCCGTATCTCTTGGTACACGTCGTCAATAATTTTCACGATATTGTTGTCGTTATCTTGGAGTTCAGCCACCCGTGCGTTGGACGGGCCGATAATGTCGGCCAGTTTCTGGTAGACGTCGGTTACGCCCTTAGCGACAGTGAAGGCGACGTTGAATCGCTTGTCGCGAATCGTTTCGCCGATTTGATGCATCGATGGGTAGTCGAGTAGATGGTAATGAGTGTATGTGTTGTGCGCCATATGGCACAGGCCGTCGTTCGGCGCCAGTATGCCGCCTAACTGCCCGATTCGGGCACAAGTAGGTAGATGTTTAGTTTTTACTTGCGTTGTATATTACTCTCACCTTTCCATCGCCGGCGTAATGAAACTCTTCATCGGTGGCCACGACAATGATCTTATCCGATTGCTTTCTCCAGCCGATCTCCTTCTGGCACACGAGCACCTGCATGAGCGCGTCCAACGTGCCCTCGGGTGAGTCGGTGTTGCCCGAAGTGCCGGCGCGTCTCACCTGCCGCACGAACTCGTCTTCATTCGACACAAGACTCAACTTATGCACGAAACTGTACGCCGGTTCGCCCGTTGTGTTCTTGCATGTTACATTTCTAATTCACAATTACAGTAAGTACACTGGTCAAATAATCTAGCTACAAGTGCGAAATGGTTTGGTGATGAAACTCAACTCATGCACGTATGAGGCGTACGGAATGACCGGTTTGTCGACGAACGAACCGAAACCAATGCGAAAGTTGGGCGTCTGGTCCTTCATCTTGCGGGCCAGGCGGGCGCCGATATTGCCCAGGCGGTCCTTGTGGTCGATCATCGTGCAGGACAGGTCCATCAGGTAGTACAGGTCCATCGGGTAGGCGTCCGCCTGTTTGAAGTGTATCGGAATCGTGACCGTCGAGTGGCTGCGCATCGCAATGGCGTACTTCTGCGGCCGCAGTTGAACCGTATTGTCCATCGCTTTGTCGAACTCCCGGTTCTCGACGACCGTCGGCCGCTCTTCTCTCGCGTTCGGCGCGATGATCGCACTCGGCTCACAGCCCGCGCGGATTTCCTGCCCGCTGTCGCACCGCGGCTTGCCTTTCGGCCAACTCATGTCCGCACACCACTGGCATTTGGCCGACCGGGCGATGCATTCGCTGCAGTGGCGGGCAGTGCGGCAATCGTCGTAAAACCCTTTTGCAAAATAAGTACAATTATGCGTAACGTTTACATCAATACAGTTTATTAATGATGCATGTTTAAATTATAAGTTTGTTTTACCATCAGATTGGCTGATCCAACTTGATAAATAAATCACAACAAATATGACTGAATAATATAAATGCATAGATGATTTATGATTTAGAAACTAGACATTAGATAAACGCAATGACAATCTATAGCTGTTTTCATTGATTACATTGAAAATGAATATAATTTTTTGTTACACTTTTCGCATTAAAATCACTCAAATATTTCATATCCGACTCAAACTTTTTTGTCAAACTTTTTTGTTAAAGGAAGTGAGTATTAAAACGCGATTTATACTGTACTGTACAATACACACTTCCTTTTCTCTATCATTTAAGTTTGCCTATTTTGTCTATGCTCATTTTGATATTTTATGTCTTGATTTAATTAATCATTTATACTTTCACTATTAGCCATGTTAGATATGTTTTTGTTTTGTTTTAAAATCTAAATTTAAGATATTATCAATTTAGTGTTAATCTCATTAGATAGCATGTTAAATTTGTTAAATTAAAAATTCTAATTAACTTATTATCAATAAAAAATCAAACCTTTCTGAATTAAAGTCTCCGTTTGACTGGTCATTACTAAGTCATTTTCAGTAAAGGGTGTAATGCTATCTACATACTAGTGTATATGTATACATGCTATCGAGAAAGTATTGCATTTGATTTTTGACATTATTTTCCATTGTTTGCAAATTAGTTAGTATTGCATTTTCTTATATAATTATAAAAAAATATTAGAAATTTAAAATTTAAACATGCACTATCTAATTTAATATACTTTCAAATATTAATTAATTTAGTCTTTAGTAGTATCAAACTATTTTATGCTTTTTAGTGCTTTTTATGCAATGCTTACTTGGTTGTTTATCTACAGAGTGTTTAAGTTTATATGTAAATTGTGTTATTTTAAAATAAGAATTATATTAACTAAAATCAAATAATAAATTAAAACATTAATTTATTATTAAATTTAAACATTTTATAGGTATTTTCAACTAAAATTAAGTGTTGAATAAATATTTGGATTGAATTATGAAATAATTATACTCACAATATTAAAAGATTTAACTATATTATAATAATCATAATTATTTTTAATATAGTTAAATGAGAAAGCTAAATTGCTAAAAAGGCATATTGGTAAAACTACTTTAAAAATGGGTAAACATTAAAACTCAAAATTAGTTCTTTAAAAATTAATTAATGGTTTGGTTTTTGAAAAATATATTTATTTGATACTCATTTGCCACAAAACGTGCTTAACTATTGGCGCCAACTCGGGCCGGGAAATGTGGGTTCGGCGCTCTCGTCGTCATCTAAGTCCACATCCATATCGGAGCCCATATCCGAACCTAATTCGATATCCATTGCATCATCCGGTGCCGGTTCGTCCGGTGCCGGTTCGCCGGGTGTCGGTTTGTCCGGTGCCGGTTCGCCGGGTGTCGGTTTGTCCGGTGCCGGTAAGTCTTGTGTTGGTTCGTCCCGTGCCTGTTCATCGGGTAGAGGTTCATCGGGTGCCGGTTTGGCCTTTACAGGCGGGGGCAGAGAGGCCGTGCATTTGTAGATGGCGGGGCACTGGGCCGCAGTGAAATATTGGAACCGTTTGTGCTTTTTCTCGTATATGGCGATCATGTCGTTGAGGTGGTATATGGCCATGTGCAGCAGCTTCATCTTCAGGGGCCGGAGAGGATCAGGCTGGGCGGGCGGGTTGTCGAGCTCTTCACTATAGTCGTAGGCAAATATGCGGCCCATTTCGATGTAATCGGCGAACTGGTTGTGCTTATAGGCCAGGACGTCGTCGCTGAACTTGATTCGCCGTTCGTGCGATAGAAGGAGAGGCGGGTAGTAGTCGTGATTGACTACATCGACCAGATCCTGGTCAGTGATGCCGCGCATCTTCAGCCTTCGGCGAAGTTTGTTGCGAAACTTGCGCCTCCACTCGCGATACCCGGGGCTGTCGACCGGGTTGGCCCTCGCTTTCAGCCGGTAGGCCTCGCGCTCGGTTTTGGTGATGTTCGAGAGTGGAATGGCCCGGTGCCATATCTGGCCGAGAATGTGGCCGAATATGATCATCTTCATCTTGGACCGAAGTTCTGTGTCTTTGGCGACCCGAGCGCGCTCTAGCTTTACCTTTCGCCTCTCCGTCGTGTTGAACAGACCGAACAGGGCGTCCATATTGCGCTGCTTCTGCGCAATGATAAACCTGGCCTCCCGGCGCATCTGTATGTGCTTAACCTTCCTCATGTGACGTTTCCCGGGCAATACGGGCGGATTGTCCACCAGTTTATTAGTGAAGGGCCGGTCGATGTTTTGCAATACTTCGTTGAATGCCTCGCGAAATGGGCGCCCATCGCCTGCTGGCCGTATAGATCTGGTCAGATCTTTCATAATGTCCTGGGTGCTGTACTCCATTGCATTACTACCTATTTTCGCATTGGCCAGTACTGCCGATTCAAATATCTGCTGCGATGTTCGGCGCGCATACTTGAGCAGATGCGCCGGTATCTGAAACGATATAGTGCCATAACCTTCGTAATCGGTTTGGCCGTAAGGAAATGCCCAGGTATGCAGTTCAGGCAAATCATATCTCGGCCTACAGACTATCTCATTGGTGTGGCCCGGATCGCAACAATCGACTCGACAGAAGTAGTCGATTGCAAGTATACGCATCTCGTCATAGACCTCCACTTCATTTGCCTCTATGACCGCCGGCACCGACATCTGTTTGCCCAGGTATATGATCAACCAGTTACACAGTTGCTTATAATACTGGTACTGAGTTTGCGTAAAGCTGGCCACCCGAGTCCCAACTCTCTTCGTTTCGCCCAAAGGTATTCGCAGCACCTGCTCACCCAAGATGTCCGCGCGGGCCGGGAAGTAGTCGACATTAATGACGTCGATCACGTCGGTCTGACTCAGACCCAGTTGTCGCAACTACTCCAAAATCGCGCGCATTCTCGCAGTTTTCGTCTCAACCGGCGCTCGACCACTAGTCTGCCATTGTCTCAGTTTTTCTCTATACTGCCACACCTTCGTCGACACACCCCCAGCGCTGTGCGCGCTGTGCACGCGCTCGAAGCGGCTCCAGATGCGCGCGTGGTCCATGAGCCGCACCATGCGGTGGATGAGCCGATCGATCACAAATTCCTCGTCGAGATCTGCATCGACGGGCTGTGCCGACACTTGCAGGTTATGGCTCCCTTTGCCCGGCACTGGCACGTCGTCGGCATCAGTATGCGTTCAAATTGGGCGAACTTGCTAAGTTTGTACTGTCTTATCGAGCGGTAATAAATGAACCATTTGTCCGATTCGTGGGTTTTCCGTTTGATCTCACTGTCGGGCAACAAGTGCCGGTCAAAGAGGCGTTCGCCAGACCGCTCGACCTTTACCAGCCTGTGCGCGACATAGTGCTCGGCCAACATCTGTCTGATGTGCCCCTTCACCGCTGCCGGTGTCTGTTCGGCTTCCGTCTCGTAGTCCGACATCTCTTCGATTGGTTTCGCGCTTTTGATTGACTATTGATTTGACGTCGAGTCTGTGGATCCGATTCTCTCTTCGGTTTCGCTCTATTCGGGCATTACTTTCGTTTTGGTTTTGATTTAAAAATTCAATTAATTTTTGCGTTTTATTGTCTTAAAAATAATTGTTTTATTCGAAAATATCGTTTTGATTGATATTATTTTTTAGTGAATATTGTTGTTAAAATTAAATTTTACATTTCTAAATTGTAGCATCAAAATATTGTTTAAACTTTTTAGCTTGCTTTAATTAAGCTTTTTAAGTGTACTTTTAATTACTCAGAAAATGTTATTTTTATGTTAAAATTTTTGTTAATTTTTATTTAACCTTATTATTGTTAGAGGCAGAACCGTAATTTATGAGCGAACTAATTACTAGCAAGTTTAATTTTATTAGTTTAGAGTCAAAACCAATTTCACTGTTTATTCACATTTAGTTTGAAATCACATTTACTGTATATTCATTTTTAGTGTATTTCCACATTTAGTTTGTATTTCACTTTTACGCTATACTCACCTCTTATGCTAACCTATTGTATGGAAACCCTATATAAGAAATGTATTTTCACTATATTCGGAGAGTGTTGAGAAGGCTCTGCAAGAGAGCACATGTCTTCGCTGTCTGTCCCACAAATGTAATCTATTCCTCCACTCCGGCTACTCGGCCTCGGCACCCGAGTAGACCGCCACGACATACCAGCCCTTAATTGTTTGCTTTAAGTTTGTAAATAAAGTCTATTTGTCTCTACATCTGAAGTGTTTCGTATTGAGTCTGAGATCAGTTGTGAATTGAATTCATTGTTGCGATTCAGTCGCACCGCCGAACCGATCAACGCGTTTCCGGTCAGAAGAGAGCCAATTCACACCCGGGTATCCCTGGCCGGAGGTCAGGTGCGAACACGACATCCAGTTTGGGGGAAAAGACATCGAATGGCCAACGCGTTTCGCCCCGACACGAGAAGGTAGAGCACCGGCATCCCAGCTTTGCCAGCCGTTCCCCAAACGAAACGACTGACGCCTGAACGGAGTGGACGAGCGATGACGAGATGTCCGACCACTGCTGCCGATACTCGCCGTCACTCCCGGAGAACAACAACCCTTCACAACGTGTGCGCCGGCAGACGCACACATACACCGACGCACACGTATTCTCACGTCGAGAGTCGAGTCGACGCTCATCTCTTCGACCTCTCGACGATGTTGTCGGCGACTGGCCGTACCGGTGGTCACGGTTCGCCCGTCGGTCACTATCGCCTACAACATTATTAAGGCTGTGAATCGGATGCTTTACTATGGTTTTACACGACTTCCCATCAAAAATTCCGGGATAAATTTGTATTGATTATTTGTGTTTATGTTGGTTATATCGAATATAATTAAGTCGAATTTGGTAAAGTCGAATATGGTAAAGCCGAATACAGTAAAGTCGAATATTGTAAAGTCAAATATGGTAGTCGAATATGGTAAAGTCGAATATTGTAAAATCGAATATGGTAAAGTCGAATTTGGTAAAGTCGAATATGATAAAGCCATATTCGACTTTACCATATTCGACTTACTTATATTCGATATAACCAACAAACACAAATAATCAATACAAATTTATCCCGGAATTTTTGATGGGAAGTTGTGTAAAACCATAGTAAAGCATCCGATTCACAGCCTTACTTATTATTTATTTACAAAATTTAATAAAATAATATAATATAACTTATTAAAAGAATAAAATTCTTAATTACTAAAATTAATTAAATTATGAAATTAATAAAGAATAGCTGTTCAAAGAATTACACACAAAAATTACATGAAGGTAAATAAGTTCGGCGACCAATCTATCTGTGCTATATCCTGTAAGTTATTGCGAGCCTAAACCAACAACCCAGGTAGTCTAATAATAACTACATCCTATACTAAAAATATTAATTAAAAATAATTTGAAAATCAATTATAATTTGAATAACACTTACACTTCAAAGCCGAGCAAAGAATTTATTGAAAACTATTTGCTTTCGAAAACTCTTTTAATAATAATAATAATAAGTTTATTGAAATTAAGAACTTGTCTTAAAGTTTTACATATAATGAATTATTAAAAATTA
>JAQIXC010000055.1:0-58627 GCA_034697605.1 Metabelba pulverosa
TCAATTATTTATCTTTAGCAGTTAACGAGCAATTTTAGCCTAAAATGCGTCAAGATATAAAAAAATACTCCTTAACTTTAGAAATGAAAAATCAATTTATAGCTGAGATTAATATCAGATGTCAGTGGAGAGCCAAACGGAGCTCTACCTAACAATTCGATAGCAAAGGTTCGGATCGTTTTAGAAAACTATTATTTCGCTTCCATTCGCGTTAATCGAAACTTTTGAAAATAGAAAATCAATTATATGTTCGACTGTAATGTGAGAAACAAATTATAATTATCGCCAATCAGTGCATTTGATATATTGATAAATTGTAGAAAAAGCTCAGATTTTAGCAAAACTTACAAAAAACAAGTGATTGAAAACCGAGATATTCTACTTAAGAGAAGTATCCTTTCGGCTCTTCAAATGTCTTAAAAACATTTTTTCGAAAACTATTTTTGTGTACTCTTTCAGTGAGAAGTAATACTGTAATACTATATCTCAAAAGAACGTTCACTTGTTTCGAAAATTAAGAAAAAATAAGATAACATAAATTATAACTAAAAATAATTATTTAATAATTTAGAAACACTTTCCTAATTTAGAACAAACCATAACTAGTCTTAAAAAAGATAAATCTAATAATATTTTCCAACAATTCAGACAATTATGCAATAAAGTATGAGAAATGAACGAAATTTAATCGAATATTAATGTCATATTAGCTTAACTCGAGATATATAAATGAAAGTTTAAATTCATTAAAAAGAAAATAACTTTTATTACAAATAACTCACGACTATTGCAATTGCGATAAAAAGCAAAAACAAATATACGTTTAAGTATTTTAAGCGAAAATATTTCAAAAAGAGATCATAAAAAGTTTGGGTAAAAATTTGTTGAAAAATATAATTTGATAAAACAAAAAATAATTGTTTTTTTAATTAAAATATTTCAGAAATTTTTTTTGTGTATATTCTCATGACTTCAGAATTTATGTCTAATTAAAAGCAGAAAATATTTTTTAGGTTAAAACCGTAAACGAGAAAACAGTTAACAAATAAATACATATTTTAAAACCCGATTCATTATATATCAAACGACAAATTGAATAAAAGCTTCAAAAAAATGTTAAAATTCTATTCCAATATTCAATAATTAAAACGAAGGGAAGAAATCACTTACACTCTTTGACACTCCCAAGTCCCACTCGGTTAATTTTCGAAATTTTTGTAAATTTTAGCACAATTAGCATGCACAATATATTGATACAAATATATTTTATAAATTAAGCGTTTGTTTATGTAATTAAGTTGTTTGTTTCAAATTTGAATTGAAATTTTAATTATAATCAGCATTTTTATAAAATAAGTGCGTGACACTTCTAAGTCCCACTCATAGCAAAAATCGGTACTTTTTTGACCATTTTTTGACCTGGACAGTTCGGTACGCAACTGATTAAATAATTTTGTTTAAATATGTGTTAATATATTAAATTGCATTTTATTTGGTATGAAATGCATATTTATTACCCTCTAATTTGATTTGTTTAGGCTATGGCAATTTTATTAATTTTAATTCAATGCAAAATTATATAGAATTTGGTTAAATTTAAACTAATTAAATTGCCATAGCCTAAACAGATCGAATTAGAGGGTAATAAATATGCATTTCATACCAAATAAAATGCAATTTAATATATTAACACATATTTAAACAAAATTATTTAATCAGTTGCGTACCGAACTGTCCAGGTCAAAAAATGGTCAAAAAAGTACCGATTTTTGCTATGAGTGGGACTTAGAAGTGTCACGCACTTATTTTATAAAAATGCTGATTATAATTAAAATTTCAATTCAAATTTGAAACAAACAACTTAATTACATAAACAAACGCTTAATTTATAAAATATATTTGTATCAATATATTGTGCATGCTAATTGTGCTAAAATTTACAAAAATTTCAAAATTTAACCGAGTGGGACTTGGGAGTGTCAAAGAGTGTACACTTAAGTCCTAAATAACTTAATATTCGAAACAATAGGAAAAAAGTAGAAAAAATACATCAAAAACACATAAAAGAAATAAATCTTTTTTCACTAAAATATATGTTACAATAGAAACTAAAAAAGATCTCAATTCGAAAAATTCTCAATCGATTAACCAAACAAGACATAAGACATCAAAAACGCTTTGCAGATACAAAAAATCAATTGCTTGACATCCGTATCGACCGTAAAAACCAGTGAATAAATAATTTTTATTTCTTTTCAAAATTTTAGTTCATAATTAAAAATTAGTTTCCTTTAGAAAAAATTGTATAATAACTCAAAATCAATCAAATATTCAGAAATAATCCGAAACCCAATTGAATGGTTTAATTTAGCAGAAATTTTGCAACAAATTAATTGTTATTATTATTCGCATTTAATTCGCAAATTCAGGCAATTATGAGACAATTCACAGCATTTGAGCGAATGTTTCCAATTCAGTCATTAAGCGAAAAAATATGGATTTTTGCAAAAAATAAATTTAATTAAAGGAAAAGCAAATAAAGAGTGCATTAAAATAAAAGTTAAGCCAAGAATGCAAATTATATAAAGTAATAAATAAAAATCCAAAATTATTAGTGTTTAAGTCAATCAATGAGTTATGAAAAAATATGAATAGCTTTGGCGACAAACCTAATGAATCGCTTTCAATAGGCAATTAAAAGCGAATAATAATTATCGAAATTCACCGAAAGTCTCATTCGAGCTATAACTGGCATTGAATCGCAATTTTACGACTAATTAAGTGATTATTATTAACTCAATTACATATTAAGCGCAAATAAATCGTTTTATAACTTCTGATTTAATTAAGACATTCGATAAGCGATTCAATACATCAGTCGAATACAAATAGAAAGCCTAACAAAACATTTGTTTAATAAGTTATGGCTTCGAAACAGTGAAATGATTTATTTAAATGACTGCAAGTATTGAATTCTAATTTAGAGCCGAAACTACAGTTAATTAGAAAAGCAATAAATTAGTTCAAGAGGTCGTCGTAACTGATTGGCACTGAATTCGTTTCAAATGTTAGAAACCGATTGAAAATAACTTTATTTTTAGTTTACGAATGAAATCGCAAACAAAATAAAAGCGCTATTTATTCGTAATGTTTGCCAATTGTTGGATACAAAACAATATGATATTATGAGTGGAAAAGTTGTTTGCATTGCAAACAGTGAGTTATTAGCGCTAATGACTCGCAATCGTAGTTCGCTATCAATCGGAAAAATCTTAATTAAAAGCGAGAATAACATTAAGTCAACAGAAACGGCGAAAACATTCGAAAGGCAGTCGAAAACATATTTTTCAGACTAACAATGCATTTATTAAAAAATAAATTTCAAAATTCCCATTCAAACGGCAAACACAACGAGTACTTAAGTAACTATTTTTGAAAAAACAATATTTTTCTTTAATAACGACTACTCTTTGAAAGAAAATTATTAGTTTTTAAAAACAATCTCCAAAATAGAAATAACTGATAAAATCATTAAACGAATGACTAAATCATTAAATAATAAAAAGTTAAGCAAAAGAAGAAGAAAAAACTGAAGGAGTGTTTCGGTTGCAATGCTCGTCAAAAAAAATATGCAAAAAAGCAAATCTAAAATTAATACAGTCTACTTCGCCGTAGTCTTCGGGTATACTTTCAGCGAAGGGGTAAAAGTCCGAAACAAATATTTCGTAGCGATCGCTGCAAATCGCGAAAACTGTTAATGAGTTTAAACTCATTATCGATTCAAGCGATTTGGAGCCGATTTTGCGAATTAATTGTTTTGCAGCGAAAAAGAGAACGAATTCTAGTTTTCAACACATTTTGAGCGACAATTGAGGCTATAATTTAAGTCAGAAAATAGAAGATAAAAAAACACTACAACTAATCGATTGAACACTAGATAGTGATTGAAAATAATGTAATCGAAATTAATTCAGTATAAAAAATACCGTTTTGTTGTTGTTTTACATTTGAAATAAAAATGTGAAAAACAAGTCTTGAGGCGATCGAAGGCATTGAAAAGCAAATGAAGAATAAAATTAAATCCAAACGAAATTATTTCTAAAGACTAATGACTGCTATGTCTCGGATAATAGCAAATGAGAGCATTGAATGAAATTATATCAAAACTCATAAAATAATAAAACAATTTAATGCAAGCGATGACTCAAAACAATCGAAAGAATGCGAAGAATTCTCGAAACGGATTGTGAATTAAATAACGAATAATTAGATTTCGGGAAAAACAAAATCAAAGCAAAAAAAGTCGAATAATA
The DNA here is from genome assembly GCA_034697605.1 of Metabelba pulverosa. Classification (NCBI taxonomy): domain Eukaryota; kingdom Metazoa; phylum Arthropoda; class Arachnida; order Sarcoptiformes; family Damaeidae; genus Metabelba; species Metabelba pulverosa. The sequence continues at coordinate 4,314 of JAQIXC010000055.1, forward strand.
AGCGATCGATAGTGTAATCAATGAACGCATTGAACGAAATGCGAAACCAATCGACTGGTTGTCGGGTATCGGAAGCGGAACTTACGGTTCGGCTTCAATGGACTTGAGTTTCGCGACATAATTGGATGGGATATAGCCCTCGAGTTTGGTCTGTTTGGAGCGGGCGAACCACCAGTCGCCCTGGGTGTCGTTGATGATCTCCAGGTGCTCGCCCTTCTTGAAGCTCAGGTCCTCGTCGGTGCGCGCGTCGTAGTCGTACAGAGCGACGAACACTTTACCGGTGGCCGCGTTGCCCACCGACTGCCCGCCGTTCGGCCCGAACTGCTCGCCCGTCATATCGCCGCCCATCCCGACGGACGGCATTTGACTGCCGCCGTTCATCGGTCCGCACGGGGGCCTCAACGCCTCCAACGGCACGGGAGGGGCGCTAATCACTTCCATCGAGTGCGGCATCGCTGGCGCCGTCCGCAGCACATCCGAGCCGGACGGCAGGCCATTGAGCGATTGGCTCGCATTGCGGCTCTTATCGCGAACGCAGCAGTTGTTGCCCATTGTTCCCGAACTAGTCGTCCGATTCGATGCCAAACACCGCAAACACAACACTCGAACCCAACGACAACCGAAACTCGAGATCCGAAACACTAACTAAACACTCAATTAGTTACTCGTCTATTGGTTGGCAAACATCACAAACGCGTCGATTCAGTCATTGTTCGCATCGATTGAAACGAGAGTCAGAACTGGAGAACACTTTTCGTAGGAAAACGCAAATTCATTTGAATTGAAACAATCGGTCGAATCGATCGCTTAAATCGATTGGCGATTCAATGGATCGTTGGTCTGAAGTGACGGCCATTTGGATCACAAACAGCGTCTGTATTGCAAAACAATGTCTTTTCGCCAAAACATTGTCTTCCCTTCACTCCACTCATACACTCATTCACTCATTCACTCACTCGCTCTCTCACACTAACCACTCACTGCCACTCACTCCACATATAGTACGTCATTCACTCACTCACTCTCCGCTCTATGCAGTCATACACTCACTCTTCGAACACATGATTCACTCATTTTTATACTAATTTAATATTGATTTTATTTTCAATTTAAACATGTTGTTTTTGTTTAATGTAAATTTATAATTAGTTAAATATTTAATTTATATATTTGTCATAAATTAAATAAAGTATTTGTAATATTTATTTAAGTTAATTAAATGTAATTTTGTCCAATAGTAACGTTTAAAATAAGTGAATAAAATATAAGAGTTTGTCGTTATGTGTGACTAAAACTTTCAACCAATTCGCGACATAATTAGTGGATATAAAAGCAATAAAAATAAGAGAAATTTTCATTTCATATGTTTATTCAAAAAGATTTTCAGCATTTTATCGCAAATGTGATTAAAAATATAAATAAATTTTTAATTTCACTGAAAAACTAAATAAATAAACAATTATTTTAGATATAAATTATACTTTTGTACAGAAAATCAAGCGATTTATTGCCGGAAATGTCAAAACAGGAGAATTTGGCCGATATTTGTAGCAATGTTTCGGTATATGAGATATCATCGAAATTAATGCCATTTTAATCCCGAATTAAGTCTAAATCGTTAATCAATTAATCGCAGAAATGGATAACGAATTCGCTGTCGTCTCAGGACGTGACCGGATTGGCCGACATATTCGATGCGAACCAATCGGAGCCGAAGTACGGGTCGGACGACATGAAGCAGGCGGTGGACACGGCGTTCAAACAACAGTCGCAACAATTCAATAACGTATTGACCACTCATTCACTCATTCAATGAGTTTATTGATTGAATCGATTAAAGCAATTGTCGAACCATTTAAAGGAAACGGAACTGCAGTTCGAAAACTACGAGAATTTGTTGAATTTGTCGATTTTGGCGGCAAAACGAGAGCTGAGTTTCGGTAACCTTCCGGTTATGCTGTTGTCGGACACATTCGACTGCCGGACACTCGATGAGTGCCAACGACTGTTCGTTTTGGTCGAGAATAGGGTCGACGTCTGGAAAGAGGAGCTCTTCTTCAAGAGCGTGAAGAACCAACTGCTCCGGTCGTGCAATGATCTGCTCCGACGGCTGTCCCGCTCGCAGAACACCGTCTTCTGCGGCCGTATACTCGTATTCTTGGCCCGATTTTTCCCGCTGTTCGAGCGCTCGGGTCTCAACTTGATCTCAGAGTTCAATCACGAAAACGCGACCACTTTTGCGCTCCAAGAGGACGGAGTGCTCACCGACTCGATGACCGGCGAGGCGTCGGCGCCGGACGAGTCGGAGCCGAAAGAGAGCGACAAAATCCAAGTCGATTACAATTTTTACCGCAAGTTCTGGCAATTGCAGGACTTCTTCCGAAACCCCATCATCTGCTACAACCGCACCCAATGGAAACAACTGCAGACCTACACCAACGACGTCCTCCAGGCCTTCCAGAGCTTCAAATTGGATCCGAACTCCTGTTCGAACTTTCAGGGTTTGGGCGACACTAACAGTGAAGGCATTTATTTCGCGAAATACCTGACGAACCAAAAGCTCCTCGAATTGCAATTAAGTGATTCGAACTTTCGGCGCTATATTCTCGTCCAGTTCCTCATCCTCTTCCAGTACCTGACCAGTAATGTCCGCTTTAAGCAGGAGATCCACACATTGACTGAAGAACAGGCTCTTTGGGTCACCGAAACATCGACTAAAATCAATTCACTTATTGAAGAAACGCCGCCCAATGGGCCGAAAGTCCGCAAATGTATTGAACGGATATTAAAACGCGAAGAGCTTTGGAGTAATTGGAAGAACGAGGGCTGTCCTGAGCTGAAGGCCATCACCGAAAACGAGTCCGAATTGAAGAAAAATGAGGCGAATATTAAAACCACTTATACCCGAAAACGCAAATTAGGCGATGAGTTGAGGGCCGGCGACGCCAGTCATCGCATACTAATCGGCAATCCGGAGCTGAACGCCATTTGGAACTTATGTCCCGACAATTGGGAGGCCTGTCGGTCGAAGAAACGACTGTTCACTCCATCGGTCGAGAAGTTCTTCGAGAATGCAGTCAAAGCGAGTCCTAAACAGAGACAAGAGATCTGTTCCGACAGTGACTTCAGTTGGAGAGCATTACGACTATTGAGCCAAAAGAGTCACCACTTCTTCTCTCCGAGCAATCAAGTGGTCAAAGCCGTCAACTGTCATCTCGAGGGTGTGGTCGACAAGTTGTCGAAGGAGTTCCCGACAGTCGCGCAGAACAACGGCAACGACTTCGACATCGATGACGCCGAAGACATCAGTGACGACGAACTGCTCAAAAACGTCGAATCGAATACCACTCCAAACACACCGACGAACGAGAATTCGACCGAAAATATCGAAATGACGTAAAACTGAAGTCATTTTCGATACGACTATTGACTAAAACATTGTTTATATGTCATAATCGATAAGAATTGCCATTTGTTTTGTATTTCGATTTAAATTCATTTCTCATTAAAACCCAATCATATGAGAGGACCAGAACTGGCCTTTCAATCGATGCCTTCTTTACCATTAATTTGTTGTTATTTTGTTTATTATTCCCGAAATTTTAAATTCAACTTATTGTTTAATAAAGATCATACATGGTACAGTATTTTAGTTGAAATGTTCTGGCTAATTAGCATTTTTAATTCGATGATAAAGCTATTTGCTACATGCTAATTGATTGATTGATTGATTATTTTGTTAATGTGATTTTTAAAAATTAAAAACATTTTATTAATATTGTTCCTGTTACTGCACTGTAAAAATTGCACAGATAAGACAATCATGGTATAATTATTGAAATTTTAGTTATAATGTATTTATAATAATCAAGTAATTATTATAAGAAATTTAATGAATCTTTTACTCGGTTGAAAAAATATATCAATATTTTTACATTATAATAAAATTATCTCACATAAATTAATTGTTTTATGGTTTATACTGTATATGGTAAAAAGATAGTAATTTTTATTTTAGTCATTTAGATAATTTAGAAACAAATTTATTGAACGTTTAATTAATAAATTATTTAAGCTGACCTTGCACAACTCAAAATAGCAAATTAATTGTTATATAATTATTACTGTATAAGTAAATAAGTATTATCTTTATGAATAAATAATATGACTTTATATACAGTAAATACTTAGTACCGACAGTATAAGAAATACCCAGTACAGTTTAAATCCATTAAAATAATTGCAATGTATTGTATAGTTGAGTTGCTATTAATAGGAAATGAGCAGAACAAAATTAAAACTTAATAGACAGTTGCAATTTGAGAACAAGTAATTTGGATTCGAAGAGTTTCAAAGTAGGCTTTGATTTAGTTTTGAAATTACTATTTCTTATATAATACTCAAACAAAGCGCTGCAAACAGTGTAGAGTATATATTAATATGATTAATTGACGTCAAGCGGATGTTATTAATCTTAAAGTTTTTATCTTGCTTAACACATTTTTTATAAGCTTAGAAACAAATTAAGAGCTTTACTGTTGTCATTTGATAATTATATTTATCTTAATTTCAAGTCTGAAACTATCTTGATAATTTATTGAATGTGATTTATATAATTAAATAAATAGAGAAATTAGCTAGCTTATTTAAGCTAGTTTAGTGCTAAAATAAGCGAATTTTATATTGATTGCGAGCACTAGATGTGGTTAACGTCTCGTTTATGACGCAAATGCAGTCAATAGAGAGTTTGTAGGTTTAGGTAAAAAATGTAAGTTTTTTCCAAATCTATTGACTCGAATACATGCCATTCACTGCTTTACCATTATTTTATCGCTGTTTGAGTACGAGTGCGAAAATACTTCATTTGTCTCTTTTCGCTTCGATATCGGAGACCGTCGAAGACGTCTGTGAGACGAGACCATAGATCACATTGAGTGCAAACGCCCATCATTTGGGTGAGTATTGCCATCAATAAACCCAACGATAAACTAATGGATCGCTTCGTTCACTCTCTCGACAGTCATCGCAACGACTGATACAAAACTACGAAAACTTTATTCGAGAAATACTTTTATCCATACATTAGATTAAGGAGAGGACCGACAGAGCCGTACCTCAAACACTAAACCATTAATTAGAGTCAAAAATATCGCTTCGACTCAATCTGTGACCGATTTTCGAGCGCTTCACTGCATATCAGTTGTCGATCGGAAAAAATGCTGAATTTGGGCGAAATATTTCCCGACTTTACGGCGCAGTCGACCATTGGTTTGATTAGTTTATACGACTATTTGGGCGATAATTGGGGTCTCGTTCTGTCGCACCCGAAGGACTTCACTCCCGTCTGCACGACAGAGATCGGCCGACTCTCGCAACTGAGCAAAGAGTTCGACAAACGGAACGTCAAAGTAGTGCTCATTAGCTGCGATACCGTCGACGAGCACCGGGAGTGGATCAAAGACGTCGAGCACTTTAGCGGCTGTAAGACCCCGTTTCCGGTACGCTATTCTGCCTCACCTACCGGTCCCGCCGTTTGGCCGGCCTCTCAGTGCGAGCGCCGAATTGATTGACTGATTAATGAATTGTTTGCTAATTATTTGTTTGATTAGATGATAGGCGACGAAAGCGGCAAAATAGCCAATCAGATCGGGATGTTAGACATGGTATGGATTTTTCCTATTTCTGCTCTTCTTATGTCAATTGACACCTGTTTTCCAAACCGATTACACAACTCCTTAATTGCAAACATTATTTCGAAATCTTATATCAATTCGAGGATCAGTTGTCGCGATAATACCGATTCGATTAGATTTCAATTCTTAGTTCACTTTACGCTCGAAAACAAATCTAATATTTATTCTTCGAATTAATAAAAATGTTAATTGAATTGAACGGAAAAATGCAGTTATTTTCTTCCGAAAGAATACATTTCTCAAACGTAATCCCAATTCTATGCATAAGAATTGGGTAGAATTCGAGGCAAATGTATGCCAAATGTAAATCATTTCGAATCTCTCGAGTCGTTAAAATATTTTACATTTATTTCGGAAAAAATTTTAATCAAATGAATACAAATTGAATCGAAAGAAGAGCTACTTTTTTGAGGGGAAAAACTATTCCCTATTCTCAGTCATTCATACATTTGTTTTATTGATCTCTACATTAATTGCAGAAATTGACTCAATTTTCTTCATCGCATGTCTCGTATTAAAGCATTTTCTCCTCTCATACGAGAATTTACATAAAATAATAATAATATGATTAGTGTTTTCAGGTCTTTATTCAGCATTCGTTTTGTTCATATGAGTGCAAAACGAACAGACGTTTTGAACTCGATTTGCATATATGCGCTCAAAAGACAAGAAAAAAGTTTCTCTTTTTTCGTTAGTATTTTAGTTCTCTTTTCTTTCGCTGCAAATCTTCGCTGAGTTTTTGGTTTCGATTTTTGTGTCGAACACAACGACAGCGCCTGTTGTCATGACTCGCATTCGAGTGACAAATAACTCTGTTTTACATTTCATATATCGATCCAAACATTAAAATAATTATTTCTTATATAACAATAATTTTTTATTTTAATTATTAAAAACTTAATTTCATAAAAATGGTACTAAATATATGGTTTGCGTTGTTTGGCGGTAAGGGCGCCGACAAAATGATTACCGTTAGGGCTGTGTTCGTCATCTCGCCCGACAAGAAAGTCAAGGCCATCATCAGCTACCCGGCCTCTACGGGCCGTAATATGGATGAAGTGCTGCGTCTCATCGATTCGTTGCAGTTGACCGCCAGTCGGGCCAATATCGTCACACCAGTCGACTGGACAGTTGGCGGCGATCTGATCGTCAAACCCGGTAACCAACTGGACGGCCAACGAGTGGTCGACCTTCCGTCGGGAAAGGATTACTTGAAATTCGTTAAAAACGAATGAAAGCCTTCGAAACGCCTTTAATACCAGAATTTTTGTTATTTTTCTTATTACATAAAATAAAATCGATTTTTCAAACTTTAATTCGAAAATCCCTTTCGATTTGTTTTATGCGATTATTAATTATTGTAATAAAAATTAATTCACATTTATATTAATCTCAAAAGCTTTCACTGAAAATGAATGAAAATAAGCGATATTTTTCAGTTAGAATAATACACTTCCAAAGCGTCTAATGTTTTTGTGCGAATAAATCGGTGAAAAATTCCGAAATAGCGAAGGTATTCGAGAATTGATGAGAATTACTCAAAATAGCGCTCAATTCGTGTCTAAAAACTTTTTTCTAATCGAATATTTGCTTTATTTAACTGTCGCTTAAAGTACTTGAAATCAATTTTCTTGCCCTCTATTACACACTTTATTACTGCATTAAGCGCTCGAATTATGTGATTTAAATAAGAAGTTTAGCGCAAATTCTCAAAAATTAGACAAATAAGTGGAATACGGAGTAAACGGAGAAAACTTGGAAATAAAACAATAAAAGAGTGGAATTAGAATTAGAATTAGAATTCTCGAAATCATTTGATTTATTCGCAAATCGCGTTAATAGCTTCGTTTCGAAGAGCAATAAAAACTGGGTTTCGATTTGAATGTAAATAAGTGTCGATTTTATTGATCTCTTTTAATGTGCAAATAATTTATGAGTTTTTAAATAAAATGACATTCAATTCAATTAAGTAGTGATACGTCCTATTGGTCTTGACTTTTAACGACACAATAGTGTTTAGTTTGCAATCAATATTAGAGTACATACTGTAATGACTAGAAGTTTGAGTTTCGAAATTAAAAATAGAGAACTATTTATGTCATCATTAGAAGCGTTAAATTCATATATAATTTACTCTTTTTGTTAAGTTATTCGAAACATTTGTTTCCCATTTTTTGTATCAATAAATCTCTAGATTTGTTCAAAATTCGAATCAATGAAAACAATTAGTATTAAAAAGAATTGATTCAAAGATATGAATAAATTTTTGAGTGAATTTACATTCAATTGCCAACTATTCACTAAAAACAGAATAAATACGAAGAAAATAAAGCAAAAGCTATAATAAAAATACACAGTTTTGCAAACATATAGCGAGTGAAAGGGTAGGGAAAAGCAACGGTTGGTTCGAATACTGTATTCAATCGAAATTAGAGCTGAGATTCGGTAATAAAGCTGTGATTAGAGAGAGAATGGGTGACTAAGCCATACGAAGAGATCAGATCAGAGGATAACTGCATAACTTCATGCATCGGTCGGCTGAGTTTGGGATTGGGGTTGGGGTTGGGGTTGGGGTTCGGGTACGATTGTTACAATAGTTGAGTGTTGTTCAGTCGATTGCTGTGGACTGGTCGGGTTGGGTTGGTTGGGTTGGTCGGCCGGGTGGGCGGGCGCCGCCGTCTGCACTTGGCGAGGCTCGGGTGTGTTGGGCACAAACTTGAATTCGTTCACTTTGGTGGCCGTCTCGTAGTCGGGCGGCGCACAGCTCTTCGTCGCCTCCTCGTAGTCCGGCGGCGCCAGATGTGGCGGCGGAACCATCAGCGGCGGAATCACCAGCTGTTCGATCGGATAGACAAACAGAAGCGAAAATCAATTTATTTTAATTTAAAAAATATTTTTGTCGTTAATTGAAAAATTGGCCAAAAGTGGCGATCGATTGGATGTCGGAATGGGAGCGAATGAGACGGCGAAGAGAGACAGCGTTTAATCAAAAACTAATTTGATTTCGAAATCGCATTGTTTTTGTTAATCTATTGGATTAATTAAAATTCGACTCAACTCGGAGTCGACTTTTCAATATTTGTTTGTCGCCGAAATTAAATCGATTTACAAAATAGATTAAACACTTTTATCATTTGTCAAAATATTTGTTTAGAGTATTTGCGATAAAAAAATTGTTTGAATTTAATATTTCAGTCACTGTTTGTACAGTTTGTCTAACAATATGTGGGATTCGCAGCGAACGTACGGAACGTACGGCAAAAAAAACGAATTTACGATTCATTTGTGTGAAACGAGTGAAAGAATTGCTTTTTGTTGTGAATATATAATTGAATACAAATTAGATGAGAAAGTAATGTAAACACAGGGAATGGATAGGGAAGAGAGGGCCGGGAGAGGAGCGATAGGAGAGAGAGGAATGTTGTATTCGATTGCGACAATTGGCGGTTCAAAACAAACAGTGAGTTCTAAACCGAATAATTGGAGTGAAAGGTATGCAAAGTATTGTCGAATTCTATTATTCTATTCGCTATTATTCGGTATTATTCGGTAATTCAATCGCAACGGCGCTCGCAATCCAAACCAAAGGCATTCGGAGACGCAGACGGAAGCGAAAGCAAAAACAAAAACCTTTTTATATATTGTCTCTTATAATGACTGTCAGTTCCGGACGTCAAGACATCGAAACCCTGTCTTCTCTGCACAATAATTGCTGCCATTTCTCCAATTTGTTCGACCAATCAATACGTCGATAGACTTATTGTCTAATTAATTCATTTGATTAATGTTGGCTCAAAAATTCACATTCATCTCCTCTCTCTCCCCCTCTCCTGCGCTCTCTCCGGCTCTCTCCTACTCTCTCGCAATGAATGAGCGATTAGATGATTAGAACGACTGTTAGTATAGTTTTAAATGATTTAAATGCCATTCTCTCTACTCTTTCAGTGCTCTTTGTGTATGTGTTTTGTGATTCGCGTGTGAGTTGTGTCCCGAGTCTCGACATTTGATGTGAGAAATGATTTATGTAATGAATTAACGCATAAAATGCAAAAATAAGTCAAATCTGGAAACGCGTCGAAAGAGAAAAGCGAATAAATGGTTGGAATTAAGCGCAACATTAGAATCAATTAAAAGTCCGAAACCGTCGTCTCATTTGCTAATCGGCTATTCGGTAAAGCAATGGCGAGAAGAGCCGTAAAGCCGTAAATTAGGAATTATTTGCTTCGACGGGAATCGACTGCTAAATAGTTTTGAGAAAATGGTTTTAATGTCTCGAAAGAGCTCTTATTCGAGATTTATTGCAGTTTAATGTGAAAGAGAAAGACGTTTTCAAACGAGAGACGAGAAAAACCATAATTTAAAAGAACGAGAAATTTCGTGACTTTTAATCTGATATCAACGGATTCGAGTGGGAATGGAAGGCATGGGAGGTATGGGAGAGACGACTGAGACAACGAGAGGCACAGTCAGGGAAAGGGCTGCGACTGCGAGACTGGGGCTAATGATTAGCGCAAAAGAATTGCAAAAATAAGTAATTTTTCATTCGAGACGTTATCTGAGTTTTGCGAAAACAAAGCGAAAAATTGACTTAAAATTTAAGTAATGATTGAATCGATTGGAAGGAATAGAGAGTAAAATGTTGTAATGTCTGTAATGTCTGCAATGTCTGCAATGCATATGTGTGTGTAATGTGCGCCGAAATGCGTGTAAATTGCGGTAATTCTCACGTCATTAGCCATATTGGAGTGAAAGTGCGGCAGATGTATGGGAAGGACCAGTTCCTTCATTCGCAGATAGCGATAGCACTTCCAGACGACGCACAGGAAGTAGCTCTTGAACAGCACAATCAGAGTCGTGAACAGCAGAGAACTCGTGTAGAGGTTGTTGGGACTGGCGTTCGGCCAGATGTGGCGCATATCGAGAAAGGTGTTGGTGCGCCGGTCCGACCAGCTCTGGTAGTGGTGCGCCGGTTGCGAGTAGAGCGACGTCAGGAACTGCGGTAAAGTGAAGAGGAAATCGATGAACTGAATGCCGAAGAACGGCAGGATATACGTCGGCTTCGACTTGAGGACACCGAACAACAGCATCGCCGACACCAGCGACAGCAGCATATAGACCACAATGGCCAGGGAGGTGGTCGTCGAGCGCTGCGACTCACTCATCGACTGCAGGTACGCGCTCTCCGAGTACGAGAGCAGCGCTATAGTCACGATCGCACAGATGAGTGACCCTCCCTTCGGTGCCCAACGCCCAGACATACGGCAGTGAAAAGACGGGTTAGTGAGGCGTCCGGACGGCCGGACCAGCTGTGCGCTGGTGCGGCACACCTACCAGATTGACGAGAGCGACGAAGATGGTGGCCGGGCGTACGTGCAGACACAGGCAGTACGCGTGTCGCTCCACCGACGCCACGCTTTCCTCCATTTCCTCTCTCGGCTCCCGAAACGCGTCGATCGGTCGTCCGATTGCTCGCCAACTGGTCGTCGCTTGCGATTCACGCGTCGGTCACTAGTATTGCGAGCGTTAACTCAACTCTCGTTTCGACACAAAACCCGATTCAACGCCAAATGAGTGAACGAAACGGCAAAACAAATGCAAACAAAACATAAAATTAGCGAATATTGCGATTCAAACACTAAAACGCAATTAAGTATTGATTGGATTTTCGCGAAAATTGTTGTTTTTGTTGAACACAAACCGTCCGACAGTTCGACGCAAATATGGCTTCGCTTTGCAACTGTCGACGACTCACATAAATTACGTCCGCATCGATGTACAGGTGATTGTGGCGATACTCCACCTATTCGTGCCGCTTAATTGTGCTAGCTTAATTCGGTTTCGGTTTAGCCCGCTCCTTCTAATTATATTTGCTATTAATATCTATTAAATCAAGAAGATGTTCTAAGTTGCCTTTTTGCTTTTTTTTTGATGTGACCAAAATTGAGCATGCTAACAAATATCAGATATGCCTAGCAGTCAAGTATGCTTTAAGTATTCCATTATTTGTTTCGTAATTTCAAATTCTATTAGACATTAGACTTATCTCTACTTTACTTTCACAACGACTTAGAGATCGGGATTTATGTCTAAACATTGGATTTGGATTTGTTTGTAAATATTTTCAAATAAAATATTAATACATTTTTTCAACTCATGTTTTAATGTTAATTAAATATTAATTTTAATTTATATGATAATAGTATTTGCGTTTTACTATGTGTTAGACAATTGACATTAACAACAGGAATAGACTCGTCTCTGCGTTCAAACATTCAATTCATTAACTTTGAAATTTTTATTCACTTACTCTACATATACTGTTATACTGTGCTCTCTCTCTCTCTCTCTCTCTCTCTCTCTCTCTCTCTCTCTCTCTCTCTCTCTCTCTCTCTCTCTCTCTCCCATGACTTTAATGTCGGAATGAGTTAATCAGTAGTTATTAAAGTCTTTAATAGAAAGGATTGGAAGAGAATAGGATTGAATGAAAAGGCAATTTTAAAAATAGGACATTTAATGGCATCTCTGGTGTTGTCTAATGTAAAAAAAGAAGAAAAAGATTTATTTCATTAAATAGTTAACAAAAAATTAATTTGTTTTTTATCTATTTTTGTAATTAACGCCAATTCGCAGACTTTTTTGAGTTGTGAAACGAGTGCTGTATCTAAAGCTCATTGCAATGAATACGCGTTTAGCTCTTAAGCCAAACAATTAATTTGATATAATTTTCTTCTAAAACAGCTTCAGTGCAGTCGACGACAGATGAAATTGAGTAATACTTGAGTCCGATATTGCCTTCACTTACACTTTCCACACAATCATACAGACATATACAGACATATACAGACATATACAGACATAGGCAGACATAGGCAGACATATAGACATTTTCTCCTCTCTTTGCGAACTCCGCGTTTGGTTCTGTCAGAAAAATCTCTTATTTGACTAACGATTATAAACTATTGTCAAAAAGTTTGTTGTGAAGGGTTGCGAAGATAGCGGCGAAAAACATCGCAATTTATTTCGCTTATCACACAAAATACGAATTGAGAGCAATGCAAATCTCAATCAATAAATTAAATTAAAAACATATCACTGCTATTAATATCAGCGTTTAAAACACAGTTTAATCTCTTTTGTGCGTTTGATAAATGACTTGTTTATTAATTTAGGCAAACATTATAGCATTGCACTTTTTTTGCCTACGACAAGTGGGAGAGAAAATACATATTTTTTTGCATCTCTGCTATTGTTCAGATGAATAGATCGATAAGAAAAAGCCGATGAAGTGTTGATTGTGTTGAACAACAATAACAATATTATTGACAACTAATGTCTTTTTTGTGGTTTATGTACTATTAAACCCGAAAAAACTGTTTCATTCAGTTTATCAGATTTTATGGTTTTCGAGAGTTTGAAAATATAGAAAAGCAGAAAAAGTTTGAAATATTGAGAGAATGGGCGAAAACCAGTATTTTGCAGATTACATACCCAAACAATATTTGTATTAATAACATATTGTTTGTTAGAAAATTCAATTTAATCAGCGCTACAACAGTTTCATACTGTAAGAGAGATTGAAAAAATAGCATTTTGTTGTGCATTAGCTATGCATAGAATTGTATGCAATTTCTTATTCAACGCTTACTCCCGCACTCTCTCTCACTCTCGTCAGTGCATAAGATAAATGTTTTCAATTCCCTTCGAGTGCTTATAATGCAAAAAACACTCTTATTATTAGCGAAACGGAATTTTCTCGAGTCTTATCTCACGGATAAAGACTGTTTGCAATTGGATTGAAATCTTTGCAATTGGTCCACAGATTTGGGCAAAAAATCGTTTTGACATAAACTTTAATTCAATGTTTGACTGACACATGAATCGCTTTCGCCATAAATATAAACATCAATTTTTTCTAATATAAAAAATCACATTTATTGGCGTTGAGATCAAATAAAAGAACAAAAAAATTTCATGATATATGTTGAGCGAAATATTATTTAAATTGGCATTGTTTATTTGTATAAATTAGCAATTCTCTCTGCGCCAGCAGATTGCAAACATAGTTAATAAATATAATTTTTTTCGTTGTACTCTGTATAAATTTTATCTAATTAGAAGCGAATAATTAGCTACAGAAACAGCTCTTTTCTTAATGATCGTATGTTTTTTGCCTTATATAAACAAGATAAATTGAATCTGGAAAACAATGTATAAATTAGAGAATGGCAAGATAGATTCAGAGCAGAACAAAGCAGACGCCACTCTATAGCAGATTTTTGGTCGTAAGATAATGCACTGCTTTTTTCAAATATACAATTAAACGGATTGTTGAACAACAAAGCGCTTCACAAATAAACTCGTATTCTATGCGCAAAAAATATTATTACAACACATTTACCTATACTGTTGAGTAAATAATAAAAATCTAGTTATGGATAAAGCCTTTTCTGCCGGCAAATCGAATAGTTAGTGTAAACTAAAAGCATTGCCAAACTTTACTTAATAAACAGTGTAACTCTGGATTGTTTCAACCAAAACAATTTTCCATCTCTAATGTCAGATTGCATTTGAATGCCTAAACGAATTGGATTCGAGTCGACTAGAGAGGAGAGGGATGGAGGGTGGAGAGAGAGAGAGAGGGAGGGAGAGAGAGAGAGAGAGAGAGAGAGAGAGAGAGAGAGAGAGAGAGAGAGAGAGAGAGTAGGGTAGAAAGAATAGAATGAGAAGTGATTAGTTGTGTTTTTGCAGTCCTTTAATCCCATTTGCGCTCTGATTTGTGGTCGAAATTATTTGAGTCAATGATTGCTACAACACTTACACCAGATATTCATTTAATAGATTTGTTGAATTGAATTGCGAGTGCAGTAGCGCTCGCACCCGAACATTATACCCAAGCATACAATAGAGTAGAGTATGTATTCTGTACTGACGTGTAGAGTAAACACACGAATGTGTCTCACATTCGACAGGAATCTGACGTCAGATTTGGAGTTCGCGTTAACTTGTCTTCAGTTGACTTGTGTTGGTGTAGAGCCGATGAATATCTGTTTTTATCTCAAAAATACTTTTCTCTAATACTCGAGTATTGATTACGATTGTGTCGCTACACAAATGATTTCTCTCTTTTTGGTGAACTGCACAGCACTGGCAGTCGCTGTCATTGATCACAATTCCGAGCAGTCATTGCGAGTCTCGAAAGGAAATCCTTACTCTCTATACAACTCTTGGGCGACAAAAGAGCCCGAATTCGCGCCCAACCGACCAATAGGATCGGCAATAATATTCATACATCTAATCAATTTAAATAATAATAGCATATTAAAACCTGTTGTAGCCCAACACTGCATTCTCGCGCCCCATCCCCACCCTCTGCCAACCCCTACCCACTTCACACACACTCCAGACCCACTTCATGCCACATACATGCTATTACTGTAAGCGATATAAAGAAGAGTTGAGTCTATTCTCTAATATTCGAATCGTTCGGAATTACCATAACTGGCAATAAATATTGAGAAGAGTATTGAAAATTCAATTTACTCTCTCGTATGGGAAGAGCGTATGGGGAGAGCGTATGGGGAGAGCGTATGGGGAGAGCGTATGGAGCGAAAGGGGAGCGCGTATGGAGAGAGCGAACGGAATAAGCGTTTGGAGAGATGGTATGCCGAGCGTTGGCTCAGTTGGTTCATTGAATATTCTGGCTGTCATTACAGGTGAAATGGGTTCTCGCAAACAGTCTCCACTCACTTGTATAGTGAGCTGAACACTGAACACAAATTCTGATGTTTAGGGTTTGTGTCGCACATTCTGTCGCTACTGTTGGCAAACGCTGTCTGCGCTGCAGCCCATACAGCAGTGTTAGTGGTGTTGGGAATGAGAAGAGAAAAAGCGATCGTTTGGTGAGAATTGCTTCACAACACGGCAGACGAGGGCAGACGAGCCGAGGCGTACATCTAATGTACAAAATCAATGATCGCGTTCGCTATGGATGAGAGGCATACGAAACGCGAGGCAAACGGCAATAATCGCTATTAAGCGACTGTACCCTCCATTGTGTCAATCATTGCAATTCCAGAATTGATCCGTTCTATGCGTGAGAGTCGACCGATACGACTGAGTTCGGGATGAGAACCAGTAGTAGTAGTGTAGTGGTGGTGGGAAAGGGAGGGAGGGCAGAGTGTAGAGTATAGAGTATGCGTTTGATGCATTGCCAAAATGATTTAAAATAATTGTCACAACATTTGAATGCCTTTATGTGTTACTCGCAGTCAAACTGTTTATAAAAGTTAAGGTCTTTTAACGCCATATACTCGACATAAAGACCTCTTACTCTCGCTTTTAACTCAAATAAATAGATATTTTGAAATTCATATTTTTATCGATTTCGGAGCAGAAAAGAGAATTTTGCAAAACGACAAAATCAATGTTTGTTTTATACCGAAATAAGACAAAAGAAATGTTTGTTCATAAAAATTGAACATAGAAATTTTTGTGAGGAATCAGCATAAAAAATGTTTGACATTCTAATACACAGTCGACTCGAACACACATGAAGTTTCACTCGAATTATATTCTCTCGGATTTTGTTAAGAAAATAGAAAACAACTGAAATATGAAAACATTAGTCCTTTTGACACACTTCACACATTCGTGCGTTTGGTTTGACTAAAATTCTGCCATGTACATTCCTACGTCTACTCAATACTCAAATTGCAATTGTCTTATCTGCTCCGAGGCTCGGGCTTAGGCTCGGGTAGGCTTCTCTCGCGCAGTCATCACTAGTGGCCAGAGATCATTGTTTGATTTATGACTGTGCACACAGCAGAACAGTATTGAGCATGGTTAGACTAAGAGATTAAATATCTTGATAAATTTGCCAAAATAATTACCAAATCCATCCTTATTAATCTTTAGAAATTTAATAATTTTAGCCAAAGCTTAAAGAACTATATAAATTATATTAGTATAAATTAATACTAATTTGAGTTAACATTAGAAATTTCAAAGTATAATAAATTCAATCTTAATTGATTAAATTTGATCAATACAATAATACAGGTATTCTAAAACAACAACTGCTATCGTGTTGCAATATAAAAAATTAGTATTGTCATAATAATAGCGTGTTATTTGCTGTATTAATCATTGTAAAAAGGCCGTATTTTTAATTCTAGAAATTATTACTGTGTTTGTTGTCAAAACTAATATTTTATTGATTTTAGATTTGAAAAATATTTTTCACTTAAAACAATTGTGTCTAAATAGAAAAAAGCAATAAATATTGTTTAACTTACAAAGATAATTCAATTTTCGTACAATCAAATGATTGAGAATTTAGACGTTTA
This sequence comes from Metabelba pulverosa, assembly GCA_034697605.1. Taxonomy (NCBI): domain Eukaryota; kingdom Metazoa; phylum Arthropoda; class Arachnida; order Sarcoptiformes; family Damaeidae; genus Metabelba; species Metabelba pulverosa. Next base: position 21,352 of record JAQIXC010000055.1, read on the forward strand.
ATTAAAAATTGATTAAAATCTGCTTGATCGTGTATTTATTTCTGAAAAATCAATGCTACACAACATTAAACTATATTAAATAACATGGTTAATGTGTACTAAAAATGTAAATATGCTTTTGTTTATTTTTAAGCCCATTAAAGCGATAATAAAAGTTTAATATTTTAAAATTGTAGCATGGTTAAGGGTTTCGGCTATTTGTATGAGAGCTCTTATACGTGATCTCCGCGAAAAATAATTCCAAACCTAAAATATAGACTTTAAAAAGTTTTTAATGCGTTTTTATTATAGAATGCTAGTTGAAAGATAGACGAGCTCAAAATTTTGAAACTACTGTTTAAAATTTTCGAGAAAAAAGGTTTTATGTTTCAAAAGAGCTGTTGTATTGAACTTATAATTTGAAAAATTGTAACGAAAACATCGATTTATTTTAACTAGGCTAATAACTAAAAGTTTGCGCTTTTCGAAACTTTAAAGCAAAATAATTATTAATTAATGTGTTTTAATGTTTATTGAATAACATAATAAATTGCAAAAATTATTTAATATTGAAATTGCGCATAAATCAATTTGAAAAAAAATCAATTTCAATTAAATTTTCAGTTTGAAAGAAACTATTTAGAAATGCATCTAGCTCATTGGGCTGGCGCTAATCGAACTTGAATTTGCGAAAACATTTTTACAGTTACAACGAATAATAAATGTTTGGCAAAAGTATTGTAAATTCTGAGCGCATTGTAAATGAGGTCACTATTCCATTAAAGAGTTTGCTTGGGATTTGAATTATATTCAATAATAGAGTATTTGAAGTAATGATTGCATTGAATGCATTGCATATTCACTCAATTCTTTCGCTGCAATAATTGGACTGAGAATTATAGTCAAGTCTTTCATTTATCTCTCGGCAGCGAAAAAAAGGCCATTTCTCGACATAAGACATAAAGAACTGCTTCTCATTCACAAGAATGCGTTCGTCGAGTCTACGTACGAACAGAACATATACTCCACAGAAAACATACGAAAACTGTTTCGCCAAAAGTCGGGCTCATATTTACGCCCATAATGTTTATGTTCGCTAACCTCCACATTAGACTCGACACACACTCACCAGGAATTGTATTAAAATAAAAAACTCGAAACAAGTCTTATATTAATGCAATGGCAGTGACTTCACTTGACTTTACGGCTGAAAATTTTCTTTACTTTTCGTTTTTGCGCCGATGTTTAGAAAAACGCATAAAAATTTCAATAACACCAGAAAAGAGTACTTTAACTGAACGGATGGCGAGTACGGAGAGGAAGTGTGAGGAACGACACGAACTATAAAGAACTGCAAAGACTTTAAACAAAAAATTGATTTCGAAAAGAATGTGTTTTTGCAAAACGCGAACGACTGTTGAACGAGTCTCGCAGATAATTAGAACAATTTTTTTTTGGTTTTAAATTTTACGAAAAATTATTACTTTTTTCATTATAAAAAAGAGAAGAAAATAATTTAATTTTGAAAAACCGAGAGAAAGAAAACGCCGAATAAATCATATAAACAAACGTTAATTGAATTTTTCGTTAGTTATACAATACGACAATCGAGTTAGTGCTTCATTGAAGAGGACACGACTACACGTCGGCTGTGCTGCGCTCCGAATCGTACGGGTGCTCTAATTATATTAAGCCGGGAATAAATTCCCTTTTCCAAACCTACTATATGAAAAATTTTAGTTAATTTCACAAATTTGTTTGCAAAAAATCATTCAATTTCTGTTTTTGGTTTTAAGCTCTCGTTTTATTTGTTTATATATTTGCTTAAAATGTTTGACGAAATTGTTTTTAAATTTTAAAGTGATTTGCAATACAAATAGAGAAATTCAATTATAGCATAGCATATGATATTATATGTCAATAAACTCGAATTTTGAATACAATTTGAATTAATTTTTTATACACTGTTGAAATTGAAATCCATTTATAAATAAATAATAAACAGAATATATTTAAAGCGAAAAGAGTAAAGTTTAAACTTGTTCAAATAGAAAACAAGAGTTTTTGATCATAATTAATTAATTAGATTACTTTACTTGACACAAAATCATTAATGCTTTTTATTTTTGCATCAATTAAGTGGTAAATAAAATTAATTAACAAAAACTAAAGGGAAAAGAACGCGATTCGAGCTTTCATTCATAAATTCAATATCGAGTTTAAGGTTTTTGTAGTGAAATATTTATTTCACTCAATATTGAAGGAGACGTTTCGAATATATACACAGTATATTTATATATATTATGTATATACTCTATATTCTGTGTATATAAAAAGCGAGAGCTTTGAGTAAACAAACTGATGAATAAATTATTTAAATTCTTATCAGATTTGTGTGGTAGCGATAAAAAGAAAATTTACTAATCAAATTTAAGGCTCAACTCCTCTAATTCGGAATGAGTTTTGAAAATTAAAATATTAGTTGAGATTTGCAGTGCACTAACGGCGAGATAATGCGGCATAAAATTAGTATAAATTATTATTACAACTGTTTGCGCGAGTATTCGCCGCTCGGGTTGTATGGCTCGGATGGCTGGTATGGGTTGACGGCGAACGGCATTAACGAAAAAATGGATACAAACGCCGCGAATGAGGAAAGCGAATGAAGAAGCGATTTGGAGTAAATTTGGAGAAATTATCATTTTTATTGCTCAACCAGAATCATCGCGAGTGAGATAGTGTTGAAAAGAGAAAGTTTTTAGTTCTTTTCTTCTTGCCAGTTTTTGTCTAAGCGAAGCATTGGCTGCAACTCTCGTCTCGACATTAATATACAGCACATAAATCATAACCTTAAGGCCTGTGCGGCGAAAAAAAGTCGCATTTGATTGTCAATTCGGAACGCGTTGATTGTTTCGCTCGAATCGGCGACTCAGCCGAAGACACCCGGACTGACACTAATGAAAAATGAAACAAAAACTGATGACAATGTCTGCGCAAAGGTTTTCTACGTTTCGCTCAAAACTTTCACTTAACTGACCTCAAAGTCATTGTATGAGAAATCGAGACAACACTACAGAACAATAGATTGAACGGAAGTCTTGCCATAAGGAGACTCAGAGATACGCAGCGATCGGATGGAAGCGGGAAAAGAGCTGAGAGAGCGATAGGAGAGCGGTAAGGAGAGTGCGGGAGAGGGACGGAGAGGCAGATGCGTCGAAAAATTGATTGAAAATCTTGTTTAGAGTAAAAGAGATTAGAGACTAAAAAATATATTTTAATATAATGTATAGTTTTATTTTTGCGAACCAACTTCATCCTCGAATTTATTGCTCTCCGCTTTGAGTCAAGTTTTTATAATTTAACAGAAAGTAAATAAATAAATAAAATTAATTAAAATCAGTTTATCAATAATTAAGCATGTTCGCTCTACAGCAATAACTCATCGGTTTATTACACAAAAATAAAACATTTTTCTCATTTATATAATTACAAAACGCGTGAATAATATAGAGATGAGAAATAAATTGTAAAATAATAATGAATGTCTTCCAAATACAATGTATAGATGTGTTCGGAGAGAGAAAAATCAATTTTTTGTTTGTTAAAAATTGTGTGTCGAAAATTATTACTCGCTGAGTAAATCGTGGCGAAATTACCTTGGTTTATCCGCGTGAGTGGAAGTCAGTTTTCTGGTTCGAAACAATCATCGCTACAATACATATTCGGATCAAATATTTTCCGAGTTTTGAGTTCAGTTCGCAAACGCCGGCGCAGTTCGCGACTCCAGTTCCGAATCGTATGCAAACGAAACTGAAATTCGCATTCATTTTTAGAGACAATATGTTTCGTTTTCAAACAATTTCGCCGAAAACTATAAAACTTTATATAAGAAAAAAAATTTATATATATTTGCATGACAAAATTCTCTTGAATACCTTTTTTCTGAATCAAGCAGTTTATATGAAGAGATAAAGAATGAAAATATTGAAAGAGACGGAAGAGAGGCAGAGAGGGCAGAGAGGGAAAGAGAGAAAGAGAGAGAGACAGAATGAGAGAAAAGAAAATATATAAAGTTGGGAGTACAATGTAGAATTTAAAAGAAAATAATAAAGTGATCTCGTGCTGCAGCACATTATTTGCATGACTGCGTCTCCCATTTATTTCTTAATTTAATAATCAAAAAAAAATTTATTCGTTCGACAATATAAATATATTTTGTGATGAAAAAAGTTGTAAAATATTGAATGAAAGGATGTGTTGGGTTAGACGAGAGAAAATATTTAATGAATTTTCAAACAAAAAATTGATCTTTTCATTTTAAAAAACATATTTTGTCTTTTTTATAAACACATTGCTTTATTCAGCAGATATGGCGAAAAATTCTCTCCTTTTTTATATTCTTTAGAAAATTTAATTTATTCTTTGAAATTAAAAATTTATTATTTTGTCTATTTGTCAGTTAGAGTGCCAAGATCGAAAGACATGCAAACTTTGCAGAATAAAAAGTTTAAAATTACATTTTATAAATTTATAATAAGACTGCAATTCTTAAATTTATATGGAATTTTTAAAAATTTAAACAACATGCGCCTATTTTATCTCGCAATATAATCGTGATAAAATCGTCACTGCTCTATCTCAATTCAGCTTAATCCATTGAGATTGTTTCTTAATACAATCACTACAATCACATAAAACTAAATTTACCACAATATCCAATTCAATTATACTAAAATTTATCAGGTTACATTTTTGTCAAATATAATTTTCAAAACAAATACAAATTAATTGCTTAAAAATTGCAATCAATAGGATATTTGACATAAAAGTAGTAAATTGCATATTAGTTTTACTTTCTGTACGATTAGTAACAAGATAGTTTAATAGCAATAAAAGCGTGAATATCGCATAGAATTAGTTGCCTTCGGGGCTGAGAGCGACTACACCGACGCCATTGTTGAGCTTATATTCGGTTTTTGCGACGAATTTCGTTTTTGGTTTGTGTTTTAGCGCCACTTCTTCTGATTAATTTGATTGAAGGAATTTGAGAAATATAGAGATAAAAGGCGGGAATAAACGATTGGAACAACAACGAGCAAAAACAAGAAGCAGAATAGTTTAGTTTTGTGCTTGCTTAATGGCTGTCTGCTCTCCACTCGACTCTAGTTTGAGGGTTTAGAGCCTATTTCGGCGAAGAGTTATCTAACTCTCGCTCTGACTCTGACTCTGACTCGACTCGAGAGCGAAATTTTCGTTTCCAAAAGCGATAGGCCTTTGAGTTGGAAAATGAGAGCAAATTATTTGCTGTTTTCTATATCTACTCAATCGTAAGAATTTTCGTTCATTATCTCACGAATGAGGCATTCGGTTCATTCATTAACTCAAATATTAGATCGAAGGCAGCTATCGATGAAAAATAGGTAAAAAAACGAAATTCTGAAATACGTTTTCCCCATTAAAATCAAGGGCTTAGATGTGCTTAGCTTTGAGATAATTAATAAATATATTTCTATATCAAAGTTAATGGAATTTCTGGTACGCAAAAAATTTTCCATCTCGTTCAGCATAATTATTATAAAAAACAACTTAGTAAGTACTCAGATCAATTTCTCACTGCCTCTCTTAAGCATTAAACGTCTAAATTGCTTTAAAATTTTTAAATTAAAATCTTATTTTAGAATTTTTAAACATCTTAATTTTAAAAATAAGGATTATGTAATTATTAATATATAAAATTACGTAAAATAATTAATTTAAGGTAATATTGTTAGTGAAGAAAAGTCATAATTAAGTTATATTAACAAAGTTTAATTAGTAAATCAAAATTGCATTAACATTATTAACGTTATATTGAAATAATATTAAGATATATTATTTAAATATTAATTTAATTTAGAGTATGAAAACAAAATTGTTTGAGACATGAATGCGTATATAACTGCGAGTCTCTAAACATATTTAATAGAAAAGTCAGTCGAATCTTAAGCGCAAAAATAATTTGAATTCGTTCTCATGAGTGAACGCATAGTCTGAATAGTTTTTGAGGAGAAAATGTGCGAAAAACAAAGTAAAACTGAAACAAATTTACGGAATCTTTTATACGAAAAGATGTGATAATTTCATATTTCTATGGTTACAATGAATGACTCGGTTTACTGTTTTTTCTTTCTTTCACTCTCTTTCGCTCTAATGCTCGAAATGTTTTACTATTTATACAACTGATGTGTAGACAGTCTATTGCGTCAATTCGTGGCCAAACCGACAATATATTAATATTTCAATTCAATTAATTATCGAATGATTAGACAAACTTTTTTGATCAAATATTCTCATATTAAAATATATTCTGTGCAGTAGATCATAATTTGCAATTTTGTTGTTGTTGTTGACAGCACTTCAGTTTGTATTTAAATAAAACGCTTTTGCAATCAATTATTGAGCCTTTAAGTGCAATTTCATATCGAAAACTAATCTGAATAGATTTTTTGCTCTAGTTCATTTTAGTTCGAATTAATTTCGTTCAGTACGGCTATAGCGGATCATTCGCTCGGCTGTCGATAATAATTTAATATTTGCCCGAATAGACAGAGTTAGCAAAATTATAATATACTTAATAAATATTATGTTCATCTGATGTATAAGATTTATATAAATTATTTCAAATCTCAGTCTCAAAATTTAAAAGTATAAATTATTTGAGAGATTGTATACTGTAAAAAGATAATATGATTTAACAATTATACAGTATAATATTAAAGCTATAGATAAGAACATTTTAAAGCATTACTGTACTTCAATTTCCATTAATGGTAGCTTGTTTTTAAAAACATGCTTAATATATCTGCGCTTAATATTTAATAAAACTTAAAATTTAAAACATAAATTTAATATTAATTACTTTTAATAGCGCTATTATGGCGTATAATTGTTATTAATTTATAAAGTATACATTATAACATTAAATTTAATAACTTTAGTTATATTATAGATATAATAAACTATAAAATATTACATTTAATATTTAAAAATAATATTTAATTAAATGAAATTGCATTTACATTATTTAAATCTTAAAGCATTAAATTTAATTACAATTTTTGGAGTAAACATGCAATTTGTAGTCATTTTGATAGAACATAAAAACACTTTTATCTTAAATCTCGATCAAACGAGTTAAAATTGATCAATAAAAAGTTATTGCCAAGTTTGCAACTTTGCTTATGTTTTAATAATTTCAATTGTGCTTCGAATCAATTCTTGGCTTTATTTTTAGTCTATTTGTCGTAACATTTGTCTCGAATTTGGTTTTCATTCAAACTAATGAAAGGGAAGATTCAATTGTATTTCTCTTTTTATTTATGATAAATCGATGATTTATAACGAATAAGTTTTGACTTTATCTAACATAAAAATAACATTTCGTTCGATAGAAAAATAATAAGTTAGCGAAATGTTGAGACAAGTATTGGCGGAAAGCAGTGCGAAAATTGTGATAACATTTGATAAAAAGAAAAGTCGTAATTGAAATCAATAATTAAAAGAAAATGTAGAAAAACAATACTTCGACTCAACTCTATGGCACTGTTCGGCTCGAAAGCCGGCGTTAATTGATTGATGGCTTCGAGACACGTATCGAATAGTGAGGACCCGAAGACCTCTCGCCTAACAAATTCTCATTAGTATTGGCAACAGAAATGACTTTTGAAAATAATATAATTCCGTTTTCTATTTGAAGCGAATGAAGTGAATTTATTTCTTAAATGACAAATAATATTATGCATTACATGAAATGCAATTTCATGCGAAACACACGTTATTAGTATTCTGTTCTCAGCTCTTGTTTTTTGATCGACGAGAGAGCTATCGACGGATACACACCGGGAGAGCGCGAGAGCCATAGTGTGCGCCGAGTTGCAGCTGCCAGAGCCTGGGAGAGAGAGAGAGAGAGAGAGAGAGAGAGAGAGAGAGAGAGAGAGAGAATGATAGCGGAGCAACCATAACGAGGGCCTAATATATTAAACGCAATAAATTAGTTCGGCATCTATGCCAAAACTAGCATGCTGCATTAGCGAGACGAAATGACCACAATAAGCCAGTGCCAAGCGATTAACATTTTTCAATTGTTCTCAATTTTGGCCAGTTCGTTTTTTGCTGTGTCTCACATAATTTATTCTCGTAATTATCCGTCGGTTTCATACACAGTATAAGTTTACATATATTTTCGCATTTATGTAATACAGTATTAACCTCTGGTTTATTCCGTAATTTTGTTTAATACAAATATTAGTCGAATTTATGTTCGCACAGGTATCCACTGGAAACCACTCCTCAGTTTCATACTTACGCTGTTCAGCCTATACTGTAATATTCTCTGCTGTATTGTACTATGCATAATTTTTTCTACAGTACGAAATACTGGCCTTTTAAGCGCTATTTTAATGAAATGATAAAATAGGGTCAAAACGGGAACGAAATTGAGTTTTACAATAATTTTGACTTTCATTAGAAAACATTAGCGAAAAACAAAATTACAAATTTGATAAATCAAAACCAGATTAAGCAAAACAAACACATCTCTCAACGAAATTCAATTTCTTGATATTTTGTTATTTTTTGCGTTTTTCATATTATAATCCGTTTTTATAGCATTTCTCTCTTATCGCTAAATGTCATTAGTGGACACAAAACAGATGTGAACTTTATATCTCGAATTGAATTTTTATTTTTAATATTTTTTTCTGTATTTTAGTTAGCAATTGACAGTAAAAATCTTGTAAATAATTGTTTTAATACTCTGTATTTACTTGACAATTAATAACACAGTTTTTAAATAATTATTTTAATCAATCAATAGAAACAATCCAAATATATTGTACTTTTTTTTTAATAAAAAGAATAATATAAACTTAACAAAAATTATCATATATATAATTTTATTTTTTTACCAATTTAATTTAAACTCTTGTGTGTGTTTTCTCGCCACAAATTATACTTGACAATTTTTGTTTGTTGTTAAATGAATAAACAATTTTCCTTTAAATGTTATAAACAATCATGATAATAATATAAATTATAATAATTTTTATAATAGTGTTTAAATATTGTTTTTGAGCGTTTATTTTTTGGGAAAAGTTTTTCTTCAAATATTATTACAAAGATCATTTTTTGTAATCTCTTTATTAGTATATTGTTTTGTTTTTGTAATTATTGTATTTTCATTGTGCATATCATTCAAAACCTAATTTAAATAATTGGGAAAATAAGTTTCAATTTAAGATCATAATCATAAATATTAAATATTAATTTTGCAAAAATAAAATTCACATAATTGTAACGATTTTTTCAATTCACAAATGTATAAATTGTGTGATGTTTAGTGATTCAAATGGAAAGGCAGGTTGTGCTCCAGAATCAGAATCAGTATATGGGGACAGATTGCGAGACACATAGTTCGCACTGAGTTTCGAGACACGATGAGAGAGCGCGGAGAGGGCCGGCAGGAAGAGTGTGGGAGAGATGGGCAGAGAGAGAGCGGGGAGGGAGGGAGGGAGAGAGTAAACGGGAAATTGAGAGACAGTAATAAAAACTTAATCAGAACTGCGAAAACAATTTTCATTAGACTTTTATCAGTGAAAGCTTCGGTTATTTAGTGTTAACTCGTTTTGATTAACTCTCGTCTGCAATAACTCGTCGATAACAATGTTCATCCAAACTCTTAACATGTCAATATTTAGGCACAATTTTCGAATTACCTTAAAATTATTTTTTGTCATATCCATAAATTTTCAAATGTCTTTTTGTCTCATTTAGTCTTGAACAGTATAAATTAAATAGAATACATATATAATATTTGAAGTCTCGGTGAGTCGTTAGAACATTCGTATTAAACAAAACTTATATATAATTTCAATATTTTCTCATTAAATAGCGGACGGCGTTTGGCTATCAAAAGCTTATTCTGTTTGACGAATAATTATATAATTATTTTACGAACAGTTATTAATTAAATTAATTTTTTCTTTTATCTTCCGAGTGATAGCAGTAATGAAATATATATAATATATTAACAAATGAATAAAATATAAGAAAATGACCACAAAATACAAAACTGTCTAATTGTTTGTTTTTGATGACCATTTGGATGTATAACAAATGCGATGATTGATAGGATGTGAGGATGTGTTGAGTTGTTTTGGTTTTATTACTTCAATGCTTTCGACGTATCAGTCGTTAAAATACAACTCAACTTAACGTTAATTTAATTTAATTTAATTTAGTGTTAATTTAATTGAATTAATTGTAGACAGTAGTAGTGCTACCTAGTGGTGGGGGGCACCGAGCCATTGCCGAGCGCCCCTTGTCGTAGAAGGGGGAAGCGCTTGTCTATACTGGCACTGGTGGTCAGTGCGGGCGAAGTGCTGGTCGGCGCCGGCGGTCGGTTCGTAGCGACGGCACCGCTCTCTCCACTCACTTTCGACGGACTGAGCGATGAGTTGAGCAGCAAAGGAGTCCTTTGGTCGCCGGCACTGTCGACGTCCCGCACGCGGTCTCTCCTCACATAAGAACTCTGAACTTTGACATAATTTTTGCACAATTGGTGCGCTTTTGCAGACATAAACATGTCTTCACTGCTTGAAGACGAGGCCGAAGTGGTGGACAGACCGTCGCTTTCCATCGACGCCAACAGCTTTGGTCTTCGGTATTGAGGCTGACTGGGCGGCCGACTGGCGGGTCGACTGGCGGGTCGACTGGCGGGTCGACTGGACTCCTTGTGTTGCTGGTAGAGGTGGTGCGGTGGCGGTGGCTGCTGCTGCTGCCGCATCTGCTGCGTGTGCCGCTGCTGCAGAAGGTACTCCTGGTGCTCAACTATGGCAACAGTGATGGGAGGATCATTGTCCTCCAGGTACAGTTCCAGGGACATCGAGTGGGTGGGCGAGCCGGAGCAGGAGCAGCGGGAGGAGCGCCACTTGGAAGGGACGACTAGCGAACAGCCCTCGGGGTCGCTGAGTTCGGTGTCTTGGGGCGACGGTAGACCGAAATAAGTGGATTCAATATTTGGACTCAATAGGTGACTGGTCCCACTTGAGGGAGAGGTGTGAGGCATAACCTGATCTGCATGAGAATACCTTCGCCTATGTTTGCTTACCTGCGGGTGCGGGTGGGGGTGTGGAGGCGGAGGCTGCGAGTGCTGCTGCGTCTGAGAGTACTGCCCACTGCTAATTGCTTTAGCTGACTTGCTGGGCGCGGGGCCCGGCATCGAGGCCGGGTAGGTGGCCGGGTAGGAGGCCGGGTAGGAGTAGCCGAGAATAGGCTCGCCCTCAGTGAAAGCGGTCTCTTGTATTGTCTCATGAATTCGACTGCTCTTCGGGTTTGTGCTCTCAATCGCATTATTACTATTCGATGATATCGTTGCTAATGGAAGCGTTAGAGCGCCGGCAGTCGCCCGACCTTTGCCGCCCATCGAGTCCATTGTGATAGAAGACAACTTTCTCGCAATCGACGTACTGGTCAGGGATGTGGTCGCGCCTAACGTGCCGACGGCGTCAGTCTTCACCGGCACTACTTTGACGCCGAGAGTGTCCCGCACTTCGAAGGTGAGCACACAGGCGGCCACAATCACTATACCGCCCAACCCCATGATCACTGGCCCGACGTATGTCAAGTTATGCAAATGTTGTTTAGTGTCGGGGTCTATGGTAGGCACTACTGTTCCGTTCTCTAGTTGAACGTGGTCTACGGCCAGGGGTTCGGCAAAAAAGCCGATCACAGACATAACAGTGCCGAGCACAAGCAGCACAATGCCGCCACTGAGCGCCTTGAGCGCGATGCAGAAACAGTGCCAGGTGCACCGGAGCCGCGGCTCGTCATCCTTTTTCTTGTCGTCCTTGTCCTTGTCGGGGTTCTCCCTGTGCGCCGGGTGTGGGTAAAACTCATGCGAGTGTTGGTTCGCAAACTGCGCGAACTTTTTATCTGCGTCTGGCCCTAGAGTTAAAGAATGCGGTGCCGGTGAGTATGGTCTACCGGCCTGCAGGCCAGGTATGTGCGAAGGTGTTCGCGGTCTACCTTTGTACGACGACGGCGGCACTAACGGTCCCGACACCCGCCCTGTAGTCTGTTGTTGGCGTAGTTGTCGTCCGATTACAGCCGCACTGTTCATAATAAGCAATTATAGCAACTATTATAGCAATAGAGGACTCATTCAACTGGTTTCGAGTGGTTCGCAGAGTTGGCACTAAGTGTTCATAATATGCAAGCATTCGATGTCTGCGATATACACGATATACACTGCAATATATTCGCTGTAATATATTCGCTGTAATATATTCGCTGTATTCGCTATATTTGCTGTTTATTACATTCGAACGATTAGATCGAAACCGATTCTCGAGACGGAGAGCTCATCGGTCTCTCGGCCTCGAAGTCTCAATCGATGTGTTTGTGACAATAGTTTGGTTTCTGTGTTCCGAGTGTTCGTAGTGTTCGTAGTGTTCGTAGTGTTCGTAATGTTCTTTACAGTAATGTTCGTAGTGTTGGCAAATGGTGTCAATGTTCGAGCAGTTCATATCAAAGAGCAGTTCCATTCACATACACATAGCAGTACAGAGCAGTCGGTAGACATCGCATAATAATCATTGCATTTCATCACTAATTGCATGGTTTGAGTTGTCATAACTCGTGCTCTTTATCTCAATTTTTGAGTCAAACACTACTATTAACTTATTATGCGTACGGTATTAGAGCCGATGTTTAGAGTTATAATAATAGAGAGAATTATTTGCAAATTTGTGTCATTCAATGTATGGACAATCAAATCAATATAATCCGGAATGCATTCCAAATAATTCAATTCATTAATTCATCTAAATTTTCATAATATTCATCGCAATCTCATGTCATCGCAACTATGGATTCACTATTTCTTCACATGTCAACTATACAGTACAGTATTTGCAATCTATTAATACAAATTGCATTGTACAGTAGCATTGTTAGTACAGTTTTACTGTATACACTAACTGTGAGTATACAGTATAATTTCGACATATGATCGATAAGTAGAGTTTTAGTATTCTATTAAATTAAATGCAAAGAGTTATGCTGTGAAAAAAGGTAGCAATTATTAAAGAGCACAGGTAGCACATGTAGCAATGTTCGGATGTGAGACTTACTCCTAATTATAGTGCAATTAACGTGCGTTTACTGTCTTTTTCAGTCCTTTAGTTCTCCGGTCGAGTCAATACTCACGACTACTACTACTCACTACTAATACTACTACTCGTAATACTACGGCCACTACTACTCGTATGAGTTCTCGTCTACAGAATCTCAGAGTAAACTACTTTGTATTGGATTTCTAGCACAACAGCAATCAATAGTAACTTAAATACTTTGCACTAAAACTAAAGTCATAGTGAGAGCGAAAAGTGAGACAAAAGTCTTAGATTTAAAAGGAAATCTAAAAAATAGCAGAAATAAGGAATTGTGCGGTAATTGAGTTTCGTTTCTCTAATTCATTGCAATCTTATTAATAATGAATAACTTTGTTGTATAATAGAACTGTATTTTGTTTCTGTGCACTAATACGACATAATATTCAGATATACTATAGCGTATATATTACACAAATAGATTAATATCTATAATCATATAATATATAATATTATAGAATAGTATAAGACATGAGTAGATTATACAATATATATATTAGGCATATATATGTGTCTGAATTTTCTACCTCATAATGGGTTGCTATTAAATGGTGAAACAGTTGCACAACTGTTCAGTTGTGTTCACTCGTTCTGCAGTGGAATTGCGGCTCAAATTTGCGATCATTTCTTATGTCTCAAACATCTCTGATCTCCTGCTTAGCCAATGATCTGACATTCGAAAGGAATATATGTTTGCAATCAATAGAGAGATAAGGATAGAGAGAATAGGAGAATAGGACAGAGAATTGGAGGAATGGAGAAAGAAAGAAAGAGAGTGTTGAATTGATAGTTTGATGCAAATGAGAAAGGCAGATTCTCACAGAACAGCGTGTAATGAGAATTATATAACGAGAATAACGCGATTGAGTGTCACTACTCTTCGGGTCACTTCCTTTTGGCTGCATCTGAAGGAGTGATAAGAAGTTAATTGAGTTATTATTTTTGATTTCAGACCAAATTAGATCAGAAATGGAATACTTATATCAGAATAGCGAATATGAGAGAAGAGACAGAATGAGAGAGAATGAGAGAAAAGTGTGAATAAAAGAGTTAGAGATAAGGAAGAGTTTGGTAGGAATTGTTAGGAAAATATAGTTTGGAATAAAAGATTAGTGTTATTTCGAAAGAGTGAGGAACAGAGTTAAGTTACTGAGTGAGGGATTAAGCAAACAATTGCGAAATTGTGCTGAGGCTGAGCTGAGGCCAGTCATGTCATTAAGTACTGAAGGCTGCCTTTGATTAACTATCGACACAATTATAAGTAATGGTCCGTCGCTTTGAATCAATGAATAGTAGTATACAGTTGTCTACAGTTCGCTCGCAGGTCTGCACAGATCTGTGCGGTTCTGCACAGTTCTCGTCGTTTGTCTCCACGTTATCGTAGAGTAGAGTACGTACTCTACAAACGATTACTTCGAACAGCAATTTGTACTTCACTTTAATTTATTTAAACACGAATTTGAAGTTAATTTCTAAGCAAAGCGTTTGAGAAGACATGTCACACACGATTCGAGATTACTGTTTGTGATTAAGTGCTTGTCTTTCACTACAGTCTTAACAAAAATATAATATAACACTAAGACAGGCGACAGACGAGAGTATCCACTATTCACTGTTGACATGGAATGGCATTATATCGTAGGAAGGGTTCAGCACTGGTTCAGCACTGGTTCAGCACTGGTTCAGCACATATTTGAAAAGTTTTTTGAACGGCTCTGGTATGAGAGGATTGATAGGAGTAAACGAGCCTTACCTTTAGTTGGGCAGCATGGTACATTAGGCGAGAGGAACGGTTGCAATAATTAGAATTTGGTTGAGTTATCCTTAGAGGCAAACACATGACATAGTGGCGCACAATAGAGCCAATCGTGAGATAAACTCATTTTGTCGAAAGAGTCACAACACTCGACACACAACACATTGCCAAACGAACGGCTCGTTTTCGAAATGCGAATTGTGGCGAATGTGGCGAAAGAATTGGAGAATTATTTTGAGCACAACGTGAGACAGCGGTAGTCCAGTGTCGTGAGTGTCGGTCGTGAGTGTCGGTCGTGAGTGTCGTCGTGAGTGTCGTCGCGAGTGTCGTCGTGAGTGTCGAGCCTGTGTTGGCGAGTGTGGCGAATATGGCTAACGGCCTGAACGGACTAACAGGTTATTAACTGGTTGTGAGGCTGACTGGTTGGCTGACTGGGAGACGAGTCTTAGCCTCGACTCTCTTCAGCGAAATGTCTAAGCATTGGGTTATATAGGGATGGATTGGAAGGCAAGAGAAATGGTGTTCCATCTATTTGGACAAGTGCTGTGAGTTTGTGTTGGTTGCACAGACAGGCAAAGCACTAACTCGAAGCCCGACACACCACACATGCTCTCTCGGCCTCTCCGCTCCTAACGATCGATTTTGACGCATTAATTGTGATCAGGAGCTCAGACTCAGTCAGGACATACTCACTATCGATACACAGCACCCGACTATTGAACGTTGAACGCCACACCACTCTAACTAACTCTTCATTTGGTTCGAAAATATTCGACAAATATTCTCTCAACAGCTCTACGGCTCCACTGCTCTCAGCTCTGCCGCCGATTACCAGCTCTTCTGTCTCATCGCTGCGATCCTTGCGTTTGATTATTATTCTCTCCCAACCCGTCATTGCTGTCAGCGAAGACACACTTCGATTAAATACTAATCGCAAACACATTAGCACTACTGCTCTCTCAGCCCTACCGTTCAAACCACTTGGACTTCGTTCATAAGAATCAGAATAATAACAGTAATAATAGTAATAATAATACGAATAATAATTATAGTATTTTCGCTCTAATCGTATCAATGGTTTGGCAGAGCGACCGGTGCTGAGGCGTGAGCTGAGACACAATGCTCTCTCAGCTCAGTCTCGAACCTAAACTCGAATTAATGCAGTTTAAGGAAATTCGGCCTAAAGTACAAGTCATTCGACTTATTCGAGGCACACATCGAGTGTAGCGAACGCTCGTCTAATAGGCTTTCGACGAACGAACTTAACTCTTGTTGTCATCAGCTCTGATCGCTCGAAGACTTCTTTTTAATTAAGTCCCGAAACACTTGATCTCAACGCCAAACACTCCATACGAGTCAGAAAGTCAGCCAATCGTAGCAAATATATCAAAACAAACAGAAAAAACAAAAAGATCGGTCGAAAAAACCTAAAAAAGATTAATAACTTTAGAGTTTTGCTTATAATGTCTGACTATTAGTCAATAGAATTCATTGCCTATCAGACAGAATAGCATTGGAGTAAAGCCGCGCCCATACATCTCGAGCTACACAACACGTTTGCTAACTGCACGGCCAGTACTGCAAAGGCACTAACCTCTTCTCCTCCTAGAGCTAAGTTCACTCTTAACAACAGCGATGAAAAAAGTGTTGTCACAAAAAAGGGATATATTTGTTGGAAAAGATGTTTGAGATGAGTGGCGACGAGTGGAAGTGCATTACAACTGAGCTTATGATCGAAGCGACGAGAGTCCAGAATTGCCAGGCATTGAAAGTTTGCAAAATCACAATTCGCTTTGAGACACATTCGAAATATTCGCTCTCCGCTCCCTCTCCCATTCTCCCCCATTGTGCTGACTGACTCTCGCGCTCACTCTCGCATTCGACTGTTGCGAGAAATGTATTAGTCGTTGGCTGTGATCAGTCACGCAAATGGAAAATGATTTTATTAGACGCAAGAATATAATCATTTTAATACGAGGGGTATATATGGGGTATATATAGAATATCTATATATCATGTGATAGAAGCTAACGATTGCGTTCGAAAGCATCTCAACGCACGTTAGGCTCGTCTTTAAGCGAATATTTCTAGTCTTTAACTATTGAATCCATAATTTTCTCTTTAGTTTGCATTCATTTATTTGATTGAATTTCTTGACTGACATCTAATAATAAGACATTCAAACAAATGTCGAATAATATGTTTGATTCTTGTGAATGGCTTTTCACTCAAACGATTCAATGAACTCATGACTTCCACCGCTTTTCGATGCATTTCATGCTTTTGATGCTCTCATCGAAGACTATTTGCATTGTTTGCGCCGATTGTACCGATTGTGCCGATTGTGTGACTCATTTCATCAGTCATTTCATTCGAGTCGTCATTAAACGAAATTCATTCGACTTTTCAGATTAAACAAATGGTTGAGAAAAAACATTACATTATTTCTGATTATATTCTTTACTAATACTATACAGTGTATACAATACTATACTGTAGTATAAAATAAGTAGCAATAGTTCGCAACAGAAAAAAAAACGAAAAGAAATTTTATTTAACAAATAAACGAAAAGACATTATTATTTCGTTTTTACAATTTGTAACATATATTCAAATATCACATATAATATAAATACAATAAAAACTTAAACATAAAAATTTGTTATATATAATCAATTGAGTGATTTTGCGCCGAAAAAGTGGTTTTATTTTTGCTAAACAAAGTACTTAAGGCCCGTAACGACCATAAACTTCTCGATAAATAATTCCGAGTCGAGTACCGCGATATGTGCCGCCCGGCCTATCAGTGCGTTGGCATTGCTGGCCAGAGAGTGGTGTACGTCATATCGGATGAGTTTGATACTGGATTTGCTCATTAATGGGTGCAATAGGTTGTTAACCATTTCCCGATAGGCAATACCTGCGATGTTGTGACAAAAGCAAACAAATCGTATTGAATCGAAATGACAAATAAAGTCAAAACAACGGCGAAAGTGAGAGTAAATTAGTGCTGAAAAGCGATACGAAAGCGCAATAAAAGCGAACAAAACATTGGCGAAGAATCGCAACAAAAGTATAATTAATTTTAATTATTAGGTGAAGAGAAGTTGCACTTTCCGTCCATTAGCGTCCAGTGCCGTATACAACGACGACTTATTGGTCGCTATCTCTCCCTTTCTCTCTCGCGATACAACTCTTTGATCGTAATTCTAGTCTAACTCTGATTTAACAGTTGAGTCGCTGTTTGTGTCTGTCGTTTAGACGCGAAGTCTAGAGAAGAGCGAGAAATGAGTGAAAACAGTGATCGCACTAACCATTAGGGGACGAGTCGTTGAGCGACGAATTGCAGAGTTCAATGTGTGCCGAATGGATGGGAACGTAATGGTCTTGCGATGAGCCGCACAGTAGTATGTTCTTGAAGTACTCGAGCCCCGACTCGAGGCTCAGTTGGTACAGATAGGTCTGGCGCGGGTCACTCGAGTCCCGCATCGCCAGCTGTAGCAGTGAACCCGACTTTTTCCACTTCTGCATAAACCACAGACCTATTCGCCCAACCGTTCGAATAAACATTTGGATATACTTGCTATTATATTCAAAATATTTACAATTCTATGCAAATAACATTTTATACAGTTCAGCTAAAATGCATTGCATCTATTTCTCCACTTTTTACACTGCATATTTTGCCAATAAATATATATATTCCGTTAGTATATATTCTAGGTTAGTACTTTTATGTCAATTAATAAGTATTGATCGCTTGTTATGTTAGCCTAATATGTGTAAAATGATTATTTTTGTTTGTAAAAATAACGTTAGAGCAGTTTTAACCATGTTGTTTTATATCTAATTTAAATAAAATGATTAATATTTAAATAAATTAGTTTACATATTACAATACAATAGTAGCCTTTGGTATAGGATATACTAAATTTTATTATTTAAATATTTAAATTATATATCTTTCATTGCTAAACTCTTTAAATTATTGCAATTTATATATATCAAAATTATGATGATATTTTAATTATTATAATAACATAACTTTATGATATTTTGTATTTATCAAAATTATAAATGATTGTAATATTATATTGTTAAATTTTTTATATTATATAAATTGTCAAAATTCAAGTGTAATTGGACTGAAACTCGATAAGAGCTGAGGAAAAAATAAGGTTTGAAAAGCAAAGAGTATCGAAATCTCACATTTGATTCAAAAATCAATAAATTGTAAATTTACTGCTTAAAACATAAAACCCATAAAAGTAAGTATTTTCCAATTATCATCTCTATTTTAAATTAAATTAAAATTATTAAAAACCAATTGCCAAAACCGACAAGATTGTATTTAATTTAATTGCGCAATATCTAAGATTTATTTTTTATAGTACCTATATCATTAATTTTTAACCGACTTTTTAAAGCAAAATTCAATTATTTAAAAAACACATTTAACTCAAATAATAGTTCGTTTATAATTTAGCAATCTAAAAATTATTTATTAATTGTTATTTTCCTGTTTCAACATTTAATCATTTTCGAGCAAAGCTAAGAAAATCTATTATTTATTTCATTACAGATATATTTCTTTCTTAATACTATTATAATTTTTTTTATTATAAATAGTTTTATATTATAATAAAAAATATAGCCTTCATTTCACTTAATGCTCATGTACATCTTTATAAAAATAAATTTAATTACTGATTAAAAGCAAATACAACATATATCAAACATATATAAAGGTATAATAATATTTAATTCGTATTTTATGCGTTTTGATATGTATTTAATTTTCAAACCGTTTTTCTCTGTGAATGTCAATTGATATCAAACTAATAGTCATTCGAATCGATAAACGCATTTTGGATATAATGCTCAATAAAAATGAATTATTATACTCCGTATTGTGTGCTATGGAATGGAGTATTTTTATGAGGCAATTGAAGGGTTAACCAAAGGAAGAGGGTATAGCACATCGCAATTGTGTTGAAAAAATTACCCCAAAATCTTAACGACAATTATCTCTAAGATTTCGCTCTTCTCAACAGATTTATAGATAAATCCATAAAAACAGTTCTGAACGCAAGACATGGCTTTCATTACGCCAGTTAAATGACTTTAAAAATTAGCTTGATAACTTGAGATCATATGAAATGGAAAACTCAACTAAAAATTATACACTTGTTATTAGACTTATGCTAATGTGAAACATTACTGAAAACATTAAATTAACGAATTCTTGCTAAAAATTTGTATTCTAAAATTAATTGAAATTAAAAATTTAGAAATATAATCAATGTAAGCAGTTATGTGAATCTTAATTGCCACAATTTAGCTCAAATTAACGCTAAGCTGCAAGTTATAATTTATAAAAATTACTGTAATTTTAAAATTTATCTAATGTTTTAGTAAATTTCATGGTAAAAGTAGATTTAAAATAATAATCAGGTATAATTTTATATAAAATATTTTAGATAATGATAGTAGAAATGCTTTCGAAATATTTATAATATTAAGGCTTTTCATTGCAATGCTGAGGCGTATGGCTGTGAAGTAGTAATTAAGGAGTGAATGCAAATATCCACAAAACCCTTGAAAACGTATACTTATTTGCATTTAAATGATTGAAAATATTGGAATAAATAGTTTGTAGATTTGGTGGAATGCGTACCCATATTGACGAGTCCACTGTTGTTGTAGGCGAGGCCGAGATGAGGACCGCTGAGTGAGAGGAAAGTGTAGAGTTTGTCTTTCCAGCGCTCTGTGAAGTCGTGGCGTTTGGTGAGCGCCGCGCGGATTATGATGTTTCCCAACGAGTGACCGATAAAACTGTTAACAACGATATAATTACCATTACTATAGCGCTCTATGCGATCTGGGTTTGCACTGCTGTTTGTGTTCGGGTTGACGGCGGGGGGAGTGGGGGCGACAAAAGTGATGTTTGATTCGGAGCTAAAATTTCAAAACTTCTTTTCGGGCCAATGTTTAACCTTAGGGACAGATGTTTTAGAAATGCTAAATCAATAGGAATCTAATATAAGTCGACTTTAAAGTCTAAGTCAACTTTCATTTTTGCAAAGAATATAATGAAAAACGAGAAGAAATATTGAGAAGAATACGACTTAAGTAAACAGACTTAACGATAGGAAAGCGTTAGAAAAGA
Source organism: Metabelba pulverosa (assembly GCA_034697605.1). Classification (NCBI taxonomy): domain Eukaryota; kingdom Metazoa; phylum Arthropoda; class Arachnida; order Sarcoptiformes; family Damaeidae; genus Metabelba; species Metabelba pulverosa. The sequence goes on from JAQIXC010000055.1 coordinate 42,464, forward strand.
GCGTCGATTCCGACGAGTGCCGAGAAAATAGTTTTTATGGTAAATGAGATATTTAGACAATTTTATATCAAATACCTTCAGAAAAATCGATAAAATCTAATAGATATAAACTTCAGTTACAAATTAAGTAGACGACAAAAAGTAGTCTACTTTTTAATAAAATTGATAAAAAAGTTTGAAATCATGTCAACACAAATGGATTATAACTTATCTCTTATATAATAAAACTTTTTTGTTAATAAAATAAATATAAATTATATATTGACATAGAATGCAAAATTTTTGTATTAAAATGTCTAATACTTTTTACTGAAAAATTTTTATGTATAAAATTGAAATAGAAAATAATATAAACTTGCTTAAAGTAATGCATGTATAGTATTAAAGTGAATATTGAAATAAATAAATGGCAGTAAAAAAGGGTCTGAAAATCGAATTTAATGTCGCAATAGAATTCATGTTTAAATTTTTAAAATTAATGCTTCAGTTGAAAAGCAAATATACATGGCAATTGAAACGTCCGTAGAGCTCTTTCAAGTAGGGTTAGAATGCTCAAATTTTATTAAATTAATGAACAGCTTTTTATTACAGCTTTTTATTACAGCTTTTTGGCAGACACTTCTACAATGTCCATTCAACATTAAACTAGGTTAAATTAAAATACTAACCTAATGTATATAATTAAACTTGCCTTACATTAAATTATAGATTATATTTATACTTATAATAGCATTTAAATTTATAATAAAAATGTAATTATAATTTTTAAAAATTCAATTAGTAAGTTAACTAGCATCATAGGTATTAATTTATTTTATTGTATTACTGTAATTAACTTAGCAAATTAATTTGAAACTAAATAAATAAAACAATAGACATACTTTTAAATATGAAATTTATTTAGACTTGGGCCTTTAAAGCGAATATCATTCATTCGTAAAATTGCTGATTGATTGAGCTGTAAAAATGTGCAAAAATTCAGCATTTTGTTGCAATCTAAGAGTGAAATTTGTGCATTTCAATCGTCTTACTCATCAAAAAACCCTTATTTCTACACAACTATTCAATTGAGTTTCGATTCAACGATTTGATAGTTTTAGCAAAAGATGTTTTGTTTCATTTGAGGCAATCAGTCGTCTTATCTGAGCGTAAACTTTGTGAAGAGATTCAATGGAGAGGAGAGGTAGGGGAGAGAGAGAGGGATGGGATAGAGAGAGAGAACAGGAGATAGAGAGTCTGCGAATCTAGGCTAAGCACTAAACCTCGATTATGACTTAAGATATAATACTGTATTAGAATTTGTGTCAATCCTTGTTAGACCTGAATATGACTTTTGTGGTCGTAAGCGATCGTCAAAGAGAGAGCAAAACAAAGATTATAACATAACACGAAAAACTGCTCTTAGAGTATGCCTCCACTAATATTCTTATGCTTACACATGAAAAGTTAACGCAAATAATAGTGCACAGTAAATATAAGACAATAATCAGTTTGTTTTCTTAATAATGCTTATTATAAAAACTTAATTTTCTTCACTTTCACGCTAACGAATTTACATAATACAAATTTGGCCCCATATTTATTTTTTCTTAAGTAATAAGTTAAGCAAAAATATAAAAAACATTTTTTTTGTTTTGTGTATTTAATTTATACTGCGTATCTCAAAATTAATATGCAATATTAAATACACAAGTGCTAAAAAATAATGAAGCTTTTTAAAATTAAATGTTTAAAGTCAATACTAATCATAAAAATATTCTTTATACTGTAAACTTTAATTAATGCTTATTTGAATTAAATTCACTGTGTACACAAATATTAAATTACTAATATCATGTCATTAATAATTGTATTCAATTTAAGCAAAGCAATTTAGTCGTAATGTTAGTTTTACATTTTAAAAATAAATTAATCATACAACAAAATGAATTTTATTCTATAAATAATTAAATTTTTTAAAAATTATTTAAAGTATGTATTTATTTTATAACATTTGTGCAAATAACAGTGCTATTTTTAAAAATAAAATATAAAAATATTTTCTGAAATATTTAATAAATATTTTATAATAAAATAATTTTTTTGTTTATATTTATTCCAATATTATTATAGTTGACTCGAGAATAGTATTGATTTTCGAATTGTTTGAATTCATATTTTCATTTAATTCCTTTGACATAGTTTTCTACGAAACGACACAAAGTATTTGCAAAAGCATTCAATTTCTACGATTGGAAACTATTCGACTCTAATATAAACAAATGGAACAAATATTTTACTCTTAACATACTGTCAATAATACCGGTAAATATTTCAGTGTATGAGTCGAGAATTCCGCTCAATTCGATGTTTGTCTTAAACAATGCGAGCGTACTCTACACTGCACAGTCTACATTGTACAGTGTACGCGACCAATTTATTTGATCTGGATAAATCTAATTTCAATCATTTTAAACCAACAAAATCATATTTAAAAAATACACAAAGCGAAGAACATTTTTAAACAGTATGTTTAAAGCGCTTGCATAAAATTAGCCCTAAATTAGATATAAATTAGATTATCAGTTTTCAAATCTTGTTAAAATTTAAAATTAAGCCAATTTTTCAGCAGATTTGACAAATTACACTTTAAGACAATAAAAATATAAAATGCTTATTAATTTTTGTTTTTATTGCTTTGTCAACTAATATTTATCAAGTTATTATTTATTTTAATAGCCGTATAATGCTGGCGTATAACTCATTTTTAAGTTAAAATTATGTTGGTAATTTTATGCGAAAGATTTAACTTTCAACTCGAAATAAAACGTTGTGATCATGATAAAAATAAATTATTTAATTCCAAATAGATTTGTCACCAAGCTAGTCAAACAAACTTATCAAGACGGAGTTTGATGAAATAAACTAGCATGCTTCTAATTTGGCAAAAAACGTCAATTTATAAGTTATTTTCAAAGAAAAGGCCATTACTTTCAAATCGTATTTATAAAGATTGCGCTAAAAATCATAACTTATTATACAATTCGTTCGAAATCATCAATTTGTTGCCAGTCTTTTGGCGACATTTTGAACGCCAGAAGAAAAAAGAAAACATAAATTTTGCACTGAATTTGAGTTCAATAGAATTTATACAGTATTTTGATTGTGAATAAAATTGGTAAAACACAGCGCTTTGAAGGCGCAAAAAGTGTTGTCAAATATAAAACACAAATCATTAATCATAAAAACACAAATTTCGCTGCTTTGCTAATATCTTGCCATTTCTTCTCGTATTGTCTTTTGCAAACAATCAATAATAGAAACGAATGTTTTTTAAAAACTGCGAATAAAAATACTCCGCAATAAAAATCTGTTTTCAAACATATCTACACTACTGTATATGAAATTTTAATATTTATGTATTGGCAAGCATATATTTTTATTGCATCAAGTATACAATATTAAAGATAAGAATAAAAATCGATACTAAACTAATAAGCGAACGAATAGATTCTGATGCGTTTGGAAATCGTATACTCGTCTAAACGCTATATTGTATACAGAAATTCTTATATCGTTTTATGTGTCTAATCGTAGGAATGCGTCAAAAAATGCAAACAACATGAATAATAACGCACTTAAAACTTGTAAATCTTATTGTTTTCGGATTTATATTCCCAAAACATTTCGCGTTTGACTAAAACTTTCGACTTTCGCTATGAGAGTAAACGGGAGAAAAACAAGACAAACAAAACGATTTAATAAACAGTAATAAATTCTATTAAGCTTAACACATAAAAAATTATTCTACAAAATATTCTGCATTCTATGCATTAAAACAAAAATGTTTTCGACATTTTTATGGCCGAATATATAACGTAAAACAACAAAAAAGTCGACGCTTTGCTGTTCGGCGATACCGTCAGCGCATAGATTCGGCGGAAAATATTTGTTTGAAAATTGCAGTAAACGCTTACAGCTAATGGAAATTAATAATAAAATAGAGAATTTATGCACTATTTATAAGATATTAGACGGCATTAAATACATGGCCGACGAGTATACGAATATATGGATATTGAGACCGAATGTATGTTCGAATGTTATGCTGCGAAACAGCAAAAAAAAAAAAATGAAACAGAGAAATGGTTTCGATATTTTCGCTATTTTTCGCTTCCCTTTAATCGATTGACAAGAATCGAGTCAAACAAAAGAAGGATTCTATTGTATGAGAAAATAGAACTTATTTTCAAATACCAAGGAAAGGGATGAATAAGAGATAGAAAAAACGAAGAGAGAGAGAGAGAGAGAGAGAGAGAGAGAGAGAGAGAGAGAGAGAGAGAGAGAGAGAGAGAATGGGGGAGTGGGTGGAAGTGCTGTTGATGTCGGTGCGGACCAATAGGGTTGGCAGCAACAGATAATGGCTGGTGATGTGGAATGGCAGGCAAATGCATGCAAAATTCAAATAACTGGAAAATCAAATGATACTAAACAATAGGTCGACTACTTTATGCACTTTATAGTACACATATACAGCACATACAGCACACACTCCACAGCAGTTCTCAACGCTATGAGCCATTCAAGCGCTGCTCCAAATGTGTTCGTGTGTTTCGGTAGACAACAAAACGAGAGAATAGAGTAAAATATAATACAAAAGATTTGGAAATATTTCGGTGAAAAAAGAGAAGTAAAGCGAAAGAGCGATGAAATGTTGGAATCAAATCGTTAGGCGTTATGAGGAAATGCAATAGAAGTCGAAATAAGTGCAATCGGATGGCGTAGGACAGGCAGAGACAGGGCAGCGGACGACTGCCACGATGCGAGTGTTGGACACAAGTCGTGTGTTTTTGCGCTCAAATAAATAAGTTATAAACTATGTGTATAAGTGATATGTATAAAGTGAATTAGAGTCACAAATATTGACAGAATATATTTATCAATGGCATCGCATAGCAGGAGAGCCATGAATAACATATTTTACAATAACTAATGATTTACATGAAATGCTCCTCTTTTTCCAACTAATCACAGGCCTCGACGACCACTGGAGGCACACATACTCTACTCGAGCCGTACGACACAATAGTGGCGGCGAGAGATACGGCCGATGCGCGCCAACTATTCCAACAATTTATTTCACATATACAGTATACACAGTATATATATTTTTACTACAAAAGTCCATCGTTTCTAAAACGCTGTTTCAAACTACTGCTAACATAACCATAAATTCATTGATAAATATTATATACAATATGTTTTGTGAACTTTAGCTTTTCCGGTGCTCTAACTATTTTGTTTTTATTATATCAAAATTTTTCCATCACTTTATTATATCCTTTATTGCAAAACGAGTCACTCGTTTCTCTCAATATCAGCTCAAATGTTGTGTCAATTATATTTGACTTTAAATTTAACGCAAAAAAAAGCTCAGAACTAATACTATTCATAGAGTAGTCGCAGTTCTGCCGCTTTTTGTATAAAGAGTCGAAATTTTCATTCAAGAAAAGCCTTAGGATTTCTATTCCGTGTTTGTTATCAATGGAAATATTTTCCGACACACTCTAGTGGTTTGAAACTGCAATTTTCAAAACACACTCTTTTCAAGTGTGTGCACAAAAATCCGATTTTCGATTTATTTTATTAGTTTAGATAAATCCACATGCTTAATTGAGTCATTAAATTTTGTTTTAAATTAATTCTTCTAAAAATCTAACAAGCAAAAACCTATATTTCACTTTAGAAATCATTAATGTCTATCAATCTGATTAAATTAAAAATTCCGATTTAATAAAAATCAGTGTTTAGTTTATTAAATGCATGAATATAGCTAGCTAATAAAAATGTGTTGTGTAAAATAAAAATATCTAAAATAATTATCTATAGCATAATAAAATAACAACAGCTTTAACTGTACGATAATTTCAGATTTGAGCATTTTAATATCATTTTTGTCGTAAATTAATAAATTTTAATTTCGAATAATGTATGCAAAGATTGTTGAGTAAAAAATCAATAATTTTAATAAAATCTAACTAATTATTTGCGAATAACAAAATAATGAGCAAAACTCTGTTTGCAAACTCATCTCCGCTAACACTTCATTAATTAATACAACAATTGAATAGAAATATTAGATTTTCTTAGTATTAAAAACGAGAACAAAGAAAAAGCGAAAATTAATGCAAACTCTCGGCTCTTGTCTTAGTGTTGATTCAAAGCAAACAAAACCGATTGCGACAACAGTTAGTGTCGCAGCCGTTGAGACAATCTCTTTATTTTTGTTTCTACCCATTCATTCAGATCCAGTGTCTCAGTGTCTGTGCACTGCGAGTCGTGAATGAATGCATTGATGTCGACATAAATCCGGCCAAACATTGAGTGAATCAACTAAAGCCATCAAATTATTAATTCTGCTTTTTATCAAACCCTCGCAAACTATGCATTGCTATACATAGCTATTCACAGATACGCTCTACACAGCTATACACGGCTTACGTGTGTCGAAGGCCTAACGCTGGCGAACGTCTGCTGCCATAACCGTTACTAAACCGATCGCAACGACTACCAGATTATTAATATTATTATTATTCGAATGTATTTTATTTTCCTTCATATTTATACTGTATATTAAACTGAAGTAATAAATAATTTTTTTTGTTATCACAAATGCAAGAGTTTCGGGTAAAATGAGATGAAAAATATTTTATGGCTTATAAATTGCTTTTCGTTTTAACCTCTAGTGCGAGGAGAGAGAGAGAGAGAGAGAGAGAGAGAGAGAGAGAGAGAGAGAGAGAGAGAGAGAGAGAGAGAGAACAGATTTTGTTGAATGTAATATAGAAATTATTTAATCCAGACCCATTCTACGCGTAAACATTATGCGAGGGCAAAATTAATCGAAATATGATAAGCGAGAATAAATTATGCTTGGGCTTTTTGTCGTTTGCGAGTTAAAAAAGAAGACGAATTAATATGTTTTTCATGTGTCAGTATCTGTAAACATACCGAAAGACAATATATGTGCGAAAACTCGAGTCTAAGTTCTTCGACTTTATAATAGGAATGACTTACGAAAAAATCATTTTACCATAAAATGAGTTTTTCTCTCCTCTTCTCTCAAATAGCTTAAGATATGTCTGACGAGAGAGTAGAGCGAGAAATAAGACGAATAAGACGAGCGAAAAATCGATCGAAATTTTTCCGCTCAATTGCTTTATCTTTTATTTGAAAGATATTTCAGTTTAAATCATAAGTCGACATAAGAACGAGAAAAAAGATTCTCTTAATGTGATTGCACGCATAGCCCTCGTGTATGTGTGTGTTTGTGCGCCCGAGCGCCAGTATGTAGTGCGTATTGTTATAATACCGAATAATATCATGTAGTTTATATTTATAGTTCTCAACAGTTGATAACAGGTGAAGAATGTTGGAAATGTTTATTTGTGAAAAAAAATTCAACAAATCTATTGACCAAAACATTAGAGCGAAAATTTCGTATGATTTTTGATTCATGTCATTCAGTGCACAATAGAGTTAACTTCAAAACACAATATCGTTAGTAACGCATGATTTCGAATCGACTGATAAGAATTCGTCGTTTGATTTATTGAATTCGCTTTTTCCTACAAATTCCGCGATTTTTGCGACAAATCAAAAGAACAAACAAATCCAAAAAAGAAAGAAAAAATAAACAGTCCAAAATCTATGCTCAAGTATTTAAATAGAAATCTAAACTGCTTTTAATGCATAGCATTTATAGATGGAAAATATTAAAACATAATTTCGAATACATGTACGCATATTAAGAATGTTTGGGGAAATAGTCGGAAAGCGAGCGAATGATCATTACTTTGGGTACGGAGAGGGAGAGGAGAGGGAAAAACTACAGCCGAACACAACAATAAAATTGTAATAATATATAAGTTAATTATTCTCAAGTGGTTTGAGCGGCACAAGTATGTTAGTGCAGAGCAAATGTAATGTTAAAAATGTTATTAAGTTAATGAATATTATCAAAAACAATATCGCATTCGCTCTGCACTAGTGTTTGTCGCCGCGAATGCCGTATTACTGGTACGGTATGTGTGCTGTATGTCGACGTCGACCTAATTTCGCGCTTTTGCTGTTGGATTGCATTTGAATTGAATTCTAAACATTGTGTGAAATGTGTATTAGAGTAGGTGTCGCGCAATCTGAATAAGAATAAATGATCTCTTCTTCCTCAGCGCACTTTACCCCTACTCTCGGCGAGAACTCCACTGTGTATTCGACGGTGTGTGCGAGTACATGTGCCAATGCACTGTACAATATGTGCCTGGGCGAGTGTATGTGTGCGCGCTCTCGCTCTCCCAGTGCTAACAATGCTCTTCGCACTCGGATAAGGGGTTGACTTGTATTTAAAATCAAAAGAAAACTTTCTTCTCTTGTATTGGATTTGTGTTCGCCTTTTGGGACGCAATTCTCGAAACAAGAATTCATCAAAACATTTGAACCAAAAATATACATTATATCAGAACTGATTGTGTTTTAAGGTCTCTCTCACTATAAGCGAAACAAAGTTGTGTTCAAAACACAACAATCGGGCGAACATTGCCAACAACTGTCAAAGATTACAATTCGCTAAATAATGGCGAGAAATGGCAGTATTTCTTACGAGAAGCGAAACAACAAGAATAAGAGAAATCAAAATTTTTGCCAAAAACAATGATTTAATCCAAAAAATAGCGAACTTCTAGTTTTATGACAATCCAATCCTACAATCGCTGCCATAAACATAATTACGTTGTATTCGGATATAACTGGCAATAAATTACACTTTTAGTGTCAATTCTTATAAAAATCTTTTTCATTCTCATATAAATAAAACATTTGAGAAAAAAACTTTTTAAATATTTTCGAGTCCTTTCAGCGCAAGTTTATAACTAATGGAAAAGAGTGTAAAAAAGGAGTAAAAAAGTTGTTAATAAATCTCATGAAATGGGAATTGTTTCGGAATTATTGTCTGACTTATGGGTAAAAAATGTTTTGCCATAAAAGCGAAGTTCATTATAATTAGAGAGCAATCATTAATTGGGAACCGAATGCTAAGACTGAGTCTTAAATTCGAGAGAAAGAGAGAGAAAGAGAGATGTTGTGCAGCTCTTCGGGTAATCGATCGAAACAAACAAGCATTTTATGTCTCGTCATTAGCATTGGCTCTCCTTTTAAATGGATTTCGATCTCGAGTTTAGTCGTCGATAAACTGGCAATACATGAGAGAGTGTAGCGGCAGTGGCAGAGGACTGGCAGAGGCACTGGCAGTGGTAGCGCCGATCAAATATTGCTTTTTAGATTAAATTGTCGGCTAATTAGTGCGGAAGTTCTTAATTGTTAATTTGACTCATGTTTAGCGCTGATGCGGACAAACATTTTCTCAAGATATGAAATCGAGTCGTTCGGAGCAAACGAGGCGTTCGGAAGCCATTCATTATTAAGTATTAGTAAATTATACTCTCGTCTAATAAATTATTGATCACTTAATCTGATATTTTATAAGTAATTTTCGCAAACTTTGTGCCTCTTTTTGATGAATCATTTGCAGTCAGATTCGGTTGTAGTCGAGTCGGCGAGCGTTGGAGGCATTCTCGCAGAAGAGGAGTAAAAAAGCGATGCATTTAATAAAATCAATGCAAGCCTTAGATTATATTAAACTATATGTTATTCGACGAGCAATCGAGAGGCGAGTCTACGAACAGTGGGTTTAGTAGCGCCGGCAGTGTATAGTGTTTCGCGGACAGTGTTCGCAGTGCAGCCGACTGGGCGATGAGGGCTTGGCTGAGCACTTGCCTGATTCTGGACGGTTTGAGGCCGTATACTTCAATGTGGTAATTGATCTCCTGGACGAGCCGGTCGGTTAGCATGTCCAAGTTGTCGAACGTCTCGCCTTGATTTCGCTGAGACATCAGAAACTCGAAATTAGTGGTCGGCAGTCCTAACTCCAAATACGTCTTCACCAAACGCACTGCCGGTGCGGACAATCGGTACGTTAGACACACATTCGCCCATTCATTGCAAACTTTGTTTTTTGTTTTGATTTTTTTAAAGCAAAGAAAATGAGTGCAAAAATCAATTTACGGTCTGCGCTGTTGCCGTCCAATCCGTGCACACATATGATCAGATGTAGGCCATCCTTCTGCGAACTGCAATCACAACAGATTTGACAATTACCACACAATCACATTTACCATGCTCATTGCTAGAAAGTTTAGCTCGAAATTAAGTCCCGAGTCATCACTTATTAATGTTTAAACATTAGATGCGATCATTGTTTAACATAAAAAACATTTGTGTCAAACCATCTATTCGTTCGAACACTCGTATTGATTGGTTTTGTTCCGTTCCGTTCGGATATTTGTTTCAACAAGAAAAATGCTAATGTCTTATAAATTTATATTTCTCAATCGCAGTTTATTCTCAAATTATGTCTTTACATGTTATTAAATAAATAAATTGCTTGAAAACAAAACTCAACTATTATTTTAACAAAGTTAATTAGAGATCTATTATGTAAATTGATATTTTTTATACATTATTTTGTTTATAGAGAACATCAGTTACGGGCATCACTTGCGTTCAAATTTGTTTGAAACTGCTTTCAAAAGCGCAATATAAAGCATAAAATATGTCTTTATTTGCGTTAATATAAGAAAATTTCTTATCAATAAAAATATCATATATTATATTAAAAGCAAAAATGGGAAAAACAAATAAATATAAATTTTATATAGCTGTAAACAATGTGAATATTTTAAATCAAAACTCGTTGTGCAAACATGATTTGATTAATGGACACAAAGTTTTTGAATAAAAAGTTTTTGCAAATATTTTCTCAAAAATTTTAATTTCAAATGCGAGCGAAAACGCATCCGAACGCACCTCAGCCTCAGCGCTCGTACGACAGTTAATAACGTCGACATTGAATGATGATATGTCCGAATAAACCTCGAGTTAACCGTCGAAGAGCTCTTTAATCAATAAAATCTCAAAGAATTTATCAAATATTTCGTAATTTTGCGCTAAATGTTCGACAAAAATATGTTTACAACTGATGCTCAGAACAGAAAATTAATGAAAAATATATTAAATAGTCTCTACTTTTATACAGTCGATGCGCTGCAGAACAGTATTAACTGAAAATATTTTATTTATAACTAATAAACTAAACATTGGCGAAATTTAGGTCGAACACGCAATAAGCAAGCAGCAATCCCTCCCCCGTTCCCCCGTAAAAGACACTTCCACTCATAGCTCATCCGTGCCGTTCGCTATTGAAAAATGTCTTTTGAATATCAATTCAATTCATTGCAAACCCAGCCGTTCTGATGAGGGCATGCATTCAATGCAAAATTTTATCACTTTCAGCAAAATTTAAATTCATCAATCTAAAACGAAATCACCTTAGAAGTGTAAATCTACTTAAATTTGCTTAAACAAGAATAATAGCGAAATAAATGGATGGAATAACGCGTAGACTTTAAAATATATCCATTGGAATCACAAAGATCCAAGCTTAAATTTTAAACATGAAAAATCTACTCAATTCTTCTCAATGTCTGCGCCAAAGTAATATTGAAATTACAAAAAATATATAAAGTTATCTATAATTGGTTTTCGATGAAGCATTCAAGCGATCATTAAATTAAATATTATAATTAAAAAAATTTAATAACACAATAGAAAGTATTAAAAAAGCAAATTGATCTATTTTCTATTTAATCAAAGTTGAATTCATATCACTTTTCAATTTTGTCTCTAATAAATAAAATTACAAAAAAAATTTAAATACAAATAAGAATAGAGAGAATAGATTTTATTGTTCATCAAATAAATTGCTTTTTCGAAAATATCTCTCAAATAATAGGATAAAATGAAAAAATTTTGTGGAAAAAATTGATTATAAACTCTGGCAGTCGTGAGAGAAATAACACAATTTAACGGAAAAATAAAAACAAAATCCGAAAACTTTGCGGTCAATATATTCGCAGATAAGTAGTTTGAAAAATATTTGATAAATAGAAAAATCAGAATATCATGCAGTTTATGCAAACTATATTAGTTTTCAAATATCAAATCTGAAAGTTAAAGGAGAAAAATCAAAAATAAAGATCAAGAGTTTTCCCTTTTTTTCTCTTTATTTTTTGTTTTAAGATATTTTGTTTTCGAATAACTTTTGCTCAAATGTTTCGTTTATTTTATTTATTCTTTTTTTCATAAATCTTTTAAACCATTGGAAGAAAAAAAAACTATTTTTTCGCGTATTATCCGAATACGAGTTTAGAGAATATGAGGACGAGTTCGCAAACTCACTATTTCTCCGTTCATTCAATAATGTTTTGAATAAATCGATAAAATTCATACAAAAAGAGTTTATTGAAGTGATTGTCATTGGCTTACAATCATTATTATTATGCAGATCCTTAAGGGCTACGAAAATTGTGCTCAAAAATCGACTATTTTTTTCGGTTGGAAATGAGCAGAGAATTGAGGGTCAAAACAAATTTCACGGGGTACAAAATTTAGTATCGTTCAATACTTAACAACAACAAAAACAAAAACAAATCATTTATCATGATATATTATAGCACTGTAGATTTGGTTCGAAATAGCAATAATATTGCGGAGAAAGTATTGTCAGCAATAATATTAATTTATTGTTTCCTATTTTAAGCATGATAAAGCTTTTATCTTTCAATACACGCGTAGTTTCATTCTAAAATCTAATTAAGAATATAATTTTAATTCAAAACTTCGGTAATAAAAATTACACCTAGATAAGTTAATTAAAAAAGTAAATAATAAATTTTTATTGTTTTGCGTTTATTTGCGTATTCCCTGTAAAGTGTGTCAAAAATAAATAATTATAAATAATTTGCAGTAAATTCAAATTTTTGAAATAGAGCAGGCCAGTTTTTATATAAATATTATGCAGTATATTAAATATAAAGTTCATTATAAAACCAAGTTTCAAAAATTTAAAATGAAAAAAAAATTAATTGTATATAAAAAATTTAAAGCTAAATGCAAAAAGAGTCTTGATTAAATAAGTTGGCGCAGTGCAGCTCCGCACTGAAATCTGTGTCAAATAGTGAATTTTCAAAATTAATCATGTGCCATTTATTTAAATAAGGTGAGGCACAGAGGAATTGAGTGATAAGCGGGCGCTGTATGGCTGCGATGTGTATCACTCGTGTGTTTTGTCGCCTATGAATGAACGGCTCGAGTGGAGTACGGCTTAAATCAAATAAATTAAAAGATCTTGGTAGAATGTAGAGCGAATAGTGTAGTAAAAGTTATGGCACTATTGGTAATAAATACCCTCAGGTTTAACGAATGGCCGGCTCGTCGGCTGTGCAGCCGTATGTCGGTTGCCGTTTGGCCATTGGGTTGTGTATCCCCTGACGCCTCTATTCCTCCAGACTTTATATCATTCGAAATGACATCCAATTCCTTGACTTTCATACAAAAGTCAGTTCACATGAAATTGAATTCAATTGACAAATAAATAACGATTTTCTCCCGATATATACCGCTATTACGAGTGCAGCAAATAATAAAAACTGTGTATTGTTATCGATTTTATGCATGCCAGAAATATTTTTGCATCGACACTGCCTTCGACGCGAAAAATAGTCAAATTTCATTAAACTAATTAAAATAAATTAATAATAAAACGGATTTTAAACTCAAATCCACCCAAAACTGCAAAATGAGTGCAAAAACTGGTAAAACAATATGAAAATACTGTTAGAAAATGATGAGAAAAACAGCGAATAAATGATCGATTGAAGCGCTCGAGTCATGAAACTAGAAAATGATATTCTTTCTCCTTATGATATTTGTGCAGTGTACTTTGTATTGGCGGGAAGTGTCTGCAAAGGGATTATTGGCGAATATCTAATCGCGTTTGGGCCAGAAATCGCGTAATTAATTGAATGATCCGTATTAGCGGTTTTGCGAAAACGAGAATTTAATTGCGGTATTGAATCGCATTTCGATTAATTATCGCACGAATAATGCTAACAATCTTTAATAGACACGAGTTTTTAAGATTAATGACATTATTTATACGAGAACTCAGTCTATTATACCGATTGTTTTTGTAATATCGGTTTAATTAAGTGAATTTTTAATGAATTTTCGTGTGACTTAATGTAAAACAAAAGCTAAATGATAAAACAAAAAGTAAAACTTGCTTTTAGTTAAGTATAAATGACAATTAAAAAACTATTACAATTTCGGGATATAATCTGCATTTAATTGAATAATTAATGGTTTGGTTTATATGACAAAAGTAAAAAATATGTTAATTTAAGCAGGATAAAACTTTATCATAAACTCATTTTTCTCATATAATTTGAATGTCTACTATGCGCTCATATTTCAGAATTATTTATGCATTTTATACATTGAGTTAAGAAATGGCCACAAAATCTCTTGACAGCCGACTGTACGACAAGTCGCGATACGGGGAGCGCCAGACGGGAAGGGGGTTTTGCCAAGATTAATTACAGCCATGATAATTTTAATAAAAGCAAATCTAATCAATTTTATAAATATTAAGTAAGCAAATGTCTAACATTTTATAATAAACTAATAAATATTAATCTCGACTAATATTTCAACATGTCAATGAATATCTGAGCGAGTTTTGACAAATATGTTTGGTAAATGTACAAAGATTATTCGCTTCTACATTACAATTGTTTAATTATAAAATAATTTATTTCTTTTGTATTGTAAAAAACGCGTTTTGTTTGCTTAGAATGTTTACTAAAAAACGTCGAAAATATAGTGTTGGTATAGTGTTTTTGCAAAATTGATCTTGGTCCTCCCCGTATTCAAATCGGCAACATTGAGATGTATGCGATTGAAAATTATTATTTAATGTCATCGATCATGCATTGAGAAGAATAGACTGAAACAGTAGCGAAACGGTGGGGGCGCTGTGCCGGCGCTATGCCGGCGCACCAGCAGCACAACGGCATAACAGCATAACATTAAGAGTTTATATTTCGAAGTTTCGACGGAATCGAGAGTCTGTTATCTTATTTTAGAGCAAACTATACAAAAGTAATTCATCATTCATTGCACTCATTCTTCGTTCAAATTCTGTTCTACTATACAGTATAATTGCATCGATACGGGCCTAACATTCCAATGCATTCAAATTTACTTGATAGATTAGTTTCGAAAAGTATCATGCAATTGACCTCCGATATTGAAACAAAATTCACTATACCGTGGTAATTTCATCAAACGTCTTTACTTTATTACAAGAAAAAAGACTTGTTGGCTAATTTGCAAATTTGATTAAGATACTAAATTTGAAATTAGGCAAGGCAAATCAAGCGAGTAATGGCAAGTCGCGCGCAGGCAGATAGATAAACGACGAGATTAGTGCTGAACGCGAATTTTATGACTTGATTAAAATAATAATTAGCATTTAATTGATTCAGATTCGAATAAATTATTCAGGTTATTTAATTGAAATAATCTACGAATTTGTGTACAGAATCCAATGCAATGCAAATCAGAATTTTTCATTCGTTCTAATTATTCTAATCATTGCATGACATTAGAGATTAAGCGAAAGATTTGCGACAAATAATTTGTGATCATTCGCTCGACAGCCGGTAATACATCGACGTATTTGTGCGTATGTGTGCGCGGGGGAGGGCTGCCCAGGAGATGCCCTGGCCGCTGGATCCCATTCCATTCTGATTATTCTCAAAGCCCAATTTTAAATATTTAAGCAGTTTGTTTAGAATAAGCAATTAATCTTTCCCCAGCATAAGCTATCATGCTTAATTTTATTAATGTTTAATGCGTTTTAGTAGAAAATTCAATTATTAACTCAACCCCCAAAGTAGGCCAACCGCCGGGCATACCTGCGCTCAACTCATGTTAAATAACGCAGAATTGTGTTTAAATCAATACAGAGTTGGGTGAAAATGAAAATGTTAAAACCATATCAAAACTAGTGCTGAATTCTATATAATCTAACATTAATTATGATTATTGTTTTTCAAATCTTATATACAGCTTTTTCGGAATATCTATCTCGAGGTGAGTTACTTAATAGAGGTATGAGTTTTATTTATCGCGCTATGAGATCGAACGTCTCGTTCGCATTGATTTCAATAC
>JAQIXC010000056.1:0-58275 GCA_034697605.1 Metabelba pulverosa
TGTTTAATTTGTTTCTAACTATTACGTTCGTGATATGGTTTTGTGTTTTTACACTGCATAATTGTAGCCAACAGCAATGCCCGCAAGATCAACTGGGTGAATGCACATGCAAAATGGATAAAGATGGAGCTGAATTAAAATGTGACTTGGTAACAGTACCAAAAATAAAAAACATCAACGTACGCATGTTGTCAATTTCATCATGCACAAACACAGCATTGTACATTACGGGAACATCAGATTTTATTTACATTATATCCTGCAATGATCTTGTTGATATCAATTCAATTTACACAATGAATATAAACATTCTAACAATAATCAGCTGTGAGAAATTAAGCATGTCACGTCAAGGTTATACGAAACTAACAAATTTATCTTACTTAATTTTGAAAAAAGTTTCTATACTTTAAATTAACCAAAAGTTCCCGCCATATATTACCATAATATCGCTATATCAAAACCAAATTGCTACAATTTCTGCGCCGGTATTTGAAAATTTGCCAAGCATTCATCATGTAAAAATAATTGAAAAGGAATAGTCGGAACTTTTGGCAAACATTGTTATTTTCAATTTTTCTAATAATTATGCTAGATGCTAGAAAGTATATAATAGTACGCTGTTTGTACCACTTTTAATAATTCTTTGTATATTAATTATTCTTGTATATCATGCACAATCCTCAGTTTATTCTTAAACTTTAAACATCAATTAAACAAAAACTAAAAAAGATATTTTAACAAATCCTTTCCATTTTACGCAGATTTATATGTAAAATAATCTGAATTAAAAACATTTTACAAAATATATACTTTAACTACAAAATATCATGTTTACAAAATATCATGTTTACAAAATAAAATTTGAATTTATAGGATGTTACCCACAAATACCTATAATTTTTTTTCTTGATTCAGTACTGCTATAAATTTGCTTTTAAATGAGCTAATAAAGTTTTGGTACCGATGAGTAACATTGCGCAATTTACATTTATATTTTGTAAACATCAATTAATATATTTTTAAAAAATTTTACAAAAATTGAATTGAATTGAATTGAATTTATTTATATTTAAAGACCCTGTTCACTCAGCACAAGACTGATTTTCAGTGAGGGGGTCTACATAGAATAAATTACAACTTTACAAATATATATAAATAAAAATAAAAATTAATTACATAAAAAACATGTTAGTTAAAATGCTTTAGTTTACAAATAAAAGATTGAAAACAATTTTGATTTCTTATAGAGATATCTAATGAGTTATAAATACTAATTCCCGAATAAAATATACTATTTCTAAAACATTGGAGACTTTTTCGACTGTTCGGTAATTCGAGTTCACAATTATTGATACTTCGGGTTCTAATAGAAGAAGTTTTATATTTAAATAAATTCTGACATTTATTTGATGATAATTTGTTTAAACACTTATAAATAAAAATTCGACAAAAATAGTTTCGGCGTTTAATAAAAGGTTTCCATCCGAGCCTCTCATACAGCTCTGACTCGTCAGCACTTGAGAAACAGATGACTCGCGCGGCTCTTCGCTGTAGTCTTTGAATTCGAGTTAAATGCGATGGATATGTAAATCCGTATACACAGACACAGTAGTCCATTATCGGTAAAATAAGTGATTTATAAATTATATTCAATACATCGAATGATAGTTTATATCTCAGTTTCGATATTACATTCACTTTTTTATTGATATTATTAGAAATGTTGTTAATATGATTATCAAACGAAAGCTTGTTATCGATCGAAACGCCTAATATTTTAAGTTGATTTGATTTTTCGATTAAATTATAAACAACTATATTACAGTATAAACAAGCACTTTGTACAAACATATTATAAGTATCATAGTTGAATATTTAAATTTCATACGTATAAAATAATATATTAATAAATTTAATTATAAACAGTATAATATCATGTGTGTAATATGCTAAACAAATATCTAAAAACACAATTTTGCTTAAATACATAAATCAAGTATAGCACCAGGTTTATTTTAATAATAAATCAAATAAAAACATTTTACTAAAATTAATGTTTTGTATCAAAATAAAACGAACATTATAATTTAATTGTCATAACAAATAACAAATCAAGGATATATTATAGAATAAAATATAAGAGATATATAATTATCAAAGCTAATTATTATTGTATAATTATTTAGCAAAATGAAGAGAACATATTTATATAAATTTGTAACAAGATTAATTTGTTTAATTGGCTGCATTTATCAATTATGGAGAATTAATAAAATGTATTTCTCGGAGGAGACGATAACTAATGTTCGCTTCGAAACAACCAAATCATTGCCGGCTATTACTGTCTGTTTTTTAAAGTCAAATTTATTAAATAATAGTATCAAGTATAAATTAACAAGTCTTACAAACACAACAAATCTCATTGATGCTTTGAATAAATTACCAATAATGGAGCAATTTAAACTGTTTAATTTACCAAACCAATTGTTTAATTGTCAATTAAAAATCTCAAATAATTTTGAACATGTTGATTGCGATTCGATTTCTAACTATAGTTTATCTATAAATAGTCGTATGTTTTGCTTCACTATATTCGCGCAATTGAATGGCAAACGCGACGACACATACGTATTGGACAATAGTTTAAACAGTTATATAGATATTGCAGTGAAAAATAAATCGCTATTTTTTGATAAAAAATATACTGTGCAAATTCATCAACGAACACAGAGAAACTATTTGGTTTATGTTCAAAATCGAATAGACGTCGATTTTAAACAGATAAAATCTGCGCGTATATTATACCGCGCCACTGTTGTAAATTACATGTTCAAACAAACAAACAAGCAAGGCAAAAATTGCGATGATTGCAATGGAAAGTGTTTTATTAATAAACTAAATAATCATGTGCAATTTTATCCGTCAAACGTATTTAGTTATAATCAAAAGAGCAAGCTAAAATTTGCTGCCGAAAATCAGTATGATCGTAAATTAGATGTATTAAGTTATAAAATTAAACATTTATGCGATAAATTGTGCAGCTTAAAAGCTAATTGCAATAAGGTCTATTATTTAGCTAATTATAAAAGGCTGCTCTACACAATTTATCAAATTAATCAAGATAAATTTAAGTTGTTTGTAAACATCCCAACCTATCCGTCGATAATATTCGATATATTCCCGAAAATGTCTTTCGAAGAGTATTTGTGTCTCAGCTCTAGTATTCTCAGCCTTTGGTTCGGCTTCTCATTCGTACTCTTTTCTGACATTTGTTTCATTTTATTTCAGAAAATTAACCAGTATAATAACCACAATTCAAATAAAATCTATATTGTGAACAATTATAAAACAAATAATTATTTATTTAAAAGGACAAGAGCTATAAACCAAATATAAATTAATTGTATAGCTAGTTTAGATAGTTTTATTTTATAATATTTTTACATTAATAATGAATTGCAATTACAAGTTTAAAAATAAAACAATACTACTTTGTAACTTTTAGTAGCAGAATATTACATAAATTAAAAATTATGACTCATTATTATTTTGTTATAATTGAATAATATTTTGTTTATAAAGAGTTATAAAACTTAATTATAAAATATCAATATAAATTTATTATAATATTTATTTTATTTATTCATATGAGGTCTATAAATAAATTGCTACTTTATAAACAAGTACCATGTGCAAACATTACAAACATTTGCAAATGCTTAATGTGATTAACACTAACAAATACTAAAAAAAAGCTAAAATAAATAATATTTAAGTAAAAATAATATAAATGCTATTTTAATTTATGCAATTGTTAAACTAATATTTAAAACTAGTATTTAAGTTAATTAAAAAAATTACATAAAAACATTTTATTACAATTAATATTTTCCATTATAATGAAAGTAACATTTAAATTACTAACATAGAATATAACAGATATTACAGATTAAATATACCAACTAACTAGCTCCGATTAAACTATTATAAATATTAATTATAATTGTATGTTACTATATTATCAATAGAATTATTTAGCAAAATGAATAGAAAATATATCTATAAATTTGTATCAAGATTAATTTGTTTGATTGGATGCATTTATCAATTATGGATAATTAATAGCATGTATTTCTCGGAGGAGACGATAACTAATGTTCGCTTCGAAACAACCAAATCATTGCCGGCTATTACTGTCTGTACTTTGAAGTCGAATTTATTAAACAATAGTATCAAGTACAAATTAACAAGTCTTACAAATGCAACAAATCTTATTAATGCTTTAAATAAATTACCAATAAATGAGCAATTTGCATTATTTCAGTTGCCGCGGCGATTGTTTGATTGCCAATTAAAAATATCAAATAATTTTAAACATGTTGATTGCGATTTGATTTCAAACTACAGTTTATCTATAAGTAGTCGTATGTTTTGCTTCACTATATTCGCGCAATTGAATGGCGAACCCGACGACACATACGTATTGGGAAATAATTTTAATAACTACATAGATATTACTGTAAAAAATAGCTCGTTATTTTTAGATAAGAAATATACCGTGCAAATTCATCAACGAACATGGCGAAATTATTTAACTCATTATCAAGATCGGATAGATGTTGACTTTAGAGAAATAAAATTTGCTCATATATTATACCATGCCACTGTCGTAAATTATATGCCTAAACAATTAAGCATGTCACATAATAATTGCGATGATTGCAACATAAAATGTTTTGCTAGTAAAGTAATTAAGCAAAATCATTATTACCCGGCACAGGCATTTAATTTTAATCAAACGAGCAAGCGAAAATTTTCACCTCAAATACAATACAGTCGTAAATTAGATTCGCACAGTTATAATTTGAAGAATTTATGTGATAAATTGTGCAGCGTAAAAAGTAATTGCAAAAAAGAATATTATTTAGTTGATTTTAAAAAACTTCTTCACACTAATTATCAAATTAAGCAAGGTATATCCAAATTGTTTGTATACATACCAACCTATCCGACAATTATTTTCGATATATACCCGAAAATGTCATTCGAAGAGTATTTGTGTCTCAGCTCTAGTATTCTCAGCCTTTGGTTCGGCTTCTCATTCGTACTCTTTTCCGATATTTGTCTCATTTTGTTTCAAAAAATTAATTATCAACAAACATCAAACAAAATTTACATTGTACAAAATGCAAGTGCAAGCAAATATTCATTTAAACGCCAGAGAGTTTTTCCATACAGAGGAACAATTAAAATGCAATAAATTATTAAAAATTTAATTAAAATATTTCGATGCATTAGCCGAACCCGAGCCGACGACTACGTAGTCGTATAGCCTCTCAAAGTGGTGTCGATTGGCATTCAGTTTGTGTTCGGAATCTCTTTTCAGTACAACTGTTGCGACAGTTATGAGCTTTAGTGTCACACTTACACCACTCGTTATTTTTGCTTACATTACATTATTTTTATCTTTTGTAATTTGTAATTTATTAAAAAATTATAAATGAACATGCTAACAAATAATTGTAGTTATTATACTAAATAGAAATAAAAATAATTATGTAATTATAAACAACACAAAATTATTATATATTAAGTATTATTAATGCTATTTAATGAGTGTTTGCTATTTAACTTGTAGTATTTATTAAAACTCATATATTATTTTAAATAAAACTGCCGTTGCAAAATAGAAATACTAAAACATAGTTTGAATTACCTTGGCTAATTAGAAATCAAAAATAAATGTACTGGGTAAAAATAGTATTTTTATTGTTTTGCGTTTAGAAGTGCGCATATCTTATTATATACAATAACAAATAATTTGAATTAATAACTATACATGCTAAAATACTGAAATTAGATAAACCGATATTTTATATAAGATTTTATGCAATGTATTATTTGTTAATATCTAAAGTAGAATAAAACATTATAAGACTATTAAGCATATTAAGAATATTATTTAACAATAATTTGCAAACTATTTAGTAATTATCTTGCTATTATTTACAAATAAATAGTAACTTATGTACTATATATTCGATTTTAGTTAAATAGTTTTTAAAAATAAAATACCAATTGCCAATTGCATTTAAATATTGATAAATTAATATAGTTTTATAAAATCTCTTAATAAAATTTAATTTTAAAATCAATAATAAATTATTGAATTGACTATTATATAAACAAGCAAGAACACAAATAGAACAGTTGGATATTTACATTTAATACATTAATAATTATAATATAAACTACATTATTTTACCATTGTTTCATTATTATAATTGCTAAACAAACATTTAAGCAAACATGTTTTTAATACACAAATCATGCTATTAATTAACAAAATTATGTTTTAAACGTTTTATTACGAGTAAAATATTTTTATTAATAGATTTTAAATATTGTATAACAAACGTAAAAAATAACAAAACTGATTGATAATATCATAAACTATTATAACAAATATAATTATTTAATATTCTAGAAAATGAATAAAAAATTTGTGTATAATTTTGCAACAAGATTAATTTGTTTGATTGGATGCGTTTATCAATTGTGGAAAATCAACAAGATATATTTTTCGGGGGAAACGGTAACCAATGTTCGCTTCGAGACCAGGAAATCACTACCGGCTATCACTGTCTGTTTTTTAAAGTCTATTCTAGTGAAAAATAGTAGCAAGCATAACCTGACAAATACAGCAAATACAACAAACATGATTGCTTCATTAAATAAGCTACCAATAAATGAGCAGTTTAAGATGTTTGATTCACCAAATAAATTGTTTGATTGCGAGCTTAATCTATTAAGTTATTTTAAACTTGCTAATTGCGAATTGATATCAAACTACAGCTTATCTATAAACAGTGAAAAGTATTGCTTCACTATATTCGCGCAATTGAATGGCGAACGCGACGACACATACGTATTGGGCAATGATTTTGATAACTATGTAGTTATTAGAGTAAAAAATATGTCGTTATTTGCAAGTACAAATGAATACTGTGATAAATGTACTGTGCAAATTCATCAACGTAAACAACGTAATTATTTATGCGATTATCAAAATCAAATTGATATAAATTTTAAACAACTTAGTAATGCTCGGTTAGTATATCGCGCCACTGTAGTAAATTATATGCTTAAACAAATGAACATGTTAGGTGAAAATTGCGACGAATGCAGCGGAAAGTGCTTAATTAATAAAGTAGTTAACAAGGAGCATTTCTATCCGGAACTAGCGTATAGTTTTGATAAAACGAGCAAGGTAAAGTTTTTTGTTGAAAAACAGTACAATATCACGAAGGATGTACAAATTAATCTGAAGAATTTATGCAATAAATTATGCAGCTTAAAAACTGATTGCAATAAAGCATATTATCAAGTTAGCTTTGAAACACAGCTGTACTCTACGCGTCGAAATAAACAAGATCTAAAGTTACACCAATTGTACGTAAACATACCAAACTATCCGACGATTATATTCGATATATACCCGAAAATGTCTTTCGAAGAGTATTTGTGTCTCAGCTCTAGTATTCTCAGCCTTTGGTTCGGCTTCTCATTCGTACTCTTTTCCAATGTTTTTCTCAATTTATTTCAAAATATTCATAAATATTATCACAATTCAAATAAAATTTACATTGTACAAAATATAAATGCAAACAATAAACTATTTAGACGCAAGAGAGTTTATCCATACAATGAAAAATTTAGAATGCAAAAAGTGTTTTAACAATTAATGATCTTACTGTTGCTGTTTTGGTTAATAATGAACTTTGATTTATTTGTCCTTGTTTAATTAAAATTATTAATTTACACTACTAAATAATTTTAAATTGTTTAATTTAAATATAAAATAACATGAAATTGTATAAAATTACTAATTGTTTAATGTTTTTCATACACATTAATCACAAAATATAGTATTGCTAATTACTTATGCTTGCTAAACTTCTAACATTTAATATTAGCAGTATATCAAATTACAATAAATATTAATAAATATTTTAGCAAGTAAAAATATTTTAATATTACGATTTATGTGATTTAATATTTTAGGGCTGTTTATAACCTATTATTATGCTTTTCTATAAGACTTAGTTCATTCATTATTTTATGCTAATTATAATTTATGCATATTAATTATAATCATTGCATTAATGAATACATAAACTCCTATTTTGGCTTATTTTATTGTGATTAAAATTATTCTTGCTTAATATACCAAAATTGTGACTTAATATCAAAAAAAATTGAGTAAGTGGTAGACTAGCATTATTAATTTTGTAATTATTTGTTTGTTTTAATTATAATAAGTACTAGTTATAAATAAAGTTAAATGAGCAAATAACTATTTCATAAATTAAATTATTCATTGATATCGCCGACTGTCCGCTTTGATAAGATCCGCGCACTTCTCGCCGATCATAACCGACGGCGCGTTTGTATTCCCGTTCGTAATCGTCGGCATAACCGACGCGTCGCACACCCGCAGCCGACGGACGCCTTTCACGCGCAGCCGCGGGTCGACCACTACATCCGATCTATTCGCTGCACCCATACGACAGGTGCCGACGGGATTATAGCCGCTATACGTAATCTGTCGAATCAAACAACGAATATACGCATCGCATGTATAAACAAAACGCATATTAGGGCAGAGATGACAGCCCGGAATGGGTTGGATGGGCCACACATACAGACTCATGTCTGTGCGCTCGAAGATATAGAACACGAATTTGACGACATCTACAAAGTCGTCAAAGTCTTGCCAATGTGTGAGGAACAGAGGGTTGATCTCCGGGTGCACAAACGGGTTGGCCGATTTGAGTCGTACGTAGCCGGCGCTGCGCACCCGTTTGAGCACCGGCTGCACGAACAGATAGTACTTTCCGAGATACGAGCGGTAGTAGTCGCGCCATTCGCGCCACCGCTCGCCGAACTTGTAGTTATTAAAGTCGCCATAATTATCTAGGTATTTGAGCAGTGTAGTTTCAAACGCACCGTTCGGCCAGGTAGTATCTCTGTTGCTCCAGGTGCTGAAGTATGTCATTGTGTTGTAGTGTTTGCGCAAAACTGTCGACTCGTTTCGATAGTATTCGTAGAGTCGGTCGACTGTAAGCGTCGCGTCGCTGCTGTTTAGGACGAGTTTGTCGTAGAAGTCGCGAATGATCCAGTTTAAATTCATGCTTGGGTGATTTTGCAAGTTCATGCCTACTGGCAGGTTGGCGATTACCGGTATGTTGAAATGCTCAAGATGCTCACGTGGTCCGATGCCCGATAACATCAATAGTTGCGGTGAATTAATTGCGCCTATTTTGTAAATACTTGTGTGAAATGTTTTCATTAATTTTAACATGATAATATTTAATTCTATAAGTTAGCTGCCCCCTATTCCGCTAAGATAGAGGCTATTTACCAAGTCTATAATAGTAGACAGTATATACAACGCTAATTATAAAATATAAATTATAATGTATAATGTAAATTTTAGCATAGTAAATTTTTATGCATAATTAAAACATCATTTAACAAATGTTAGTGCTTGATTTTAAAGTAATTCAATTTATACTTGACTAATTTATTTTTAGATTTTTTGAAAGTTTAATGTTTCCTAAAGCTGCTACAGCTTACTCAACTGGTTAAAATCAACATCATTAAAATGATCAATGTCAATGATTTGAATTATTGTCTTAGTTGCAGCTAAAATGTAAATTAGTATCATTGTACTAATTGTCGACTTTAATCATTTCCTAATTACAATAAAGTTTTAACATTAATAAGCAAATAGCATACTATTGTTTAGCAAATATTAATAAAAGTTTTAGAAATAAATATAAAAGTATTCATGGTTAAATTATTGAACTAATCCTAAACTATACATATAAAATTAATCTTATAAAAAATTGATTTATATTATTTTATATAAAACTACCGGTAATTAAAATTAGCATACTTAATTTATTAACGCTTACCGGCGCTGACAATTACTTCGCGTCTGGCGTCCACTCGATAGTAGAGATCGTTTCGCTTAAACACAACGCCGGCGGCGGTATTGCCGGTGAATAGGACACGAGTGACGTGAGCGCGGGTTAGGATATGAAGATTATGCGGATATGGGTTTGGGTCGAGATATGCGTTCGCCACCGATGACCGAACGCCCTGTGCGCTAATAAACGCCTGTGCAATCGCCGTGCCCGCTTGCCTCCCACCATTCACATCAGTGTTTCGAAAACCCAATTTGTTGAGCACTGACTGATGTATTTGCATAATCGGGTCGACCGGTTCGGGCCAAGAGGTGATCTGCACCGGACCTGCCCTTCCGTGCAATCCATTGGCGACTATATGCCGGTCCGTATTGTTCTCAAACTTTTTGAAATACGGCAACACTTCGCCAGAACTCCATCCCTGGGCGCCGTATGTGTGCGCCCAGTTATCATAGTCTTTAGAATTGCCTCTATTGAAGATCATGGCGTTCGTAGACGACGATCCGCCCAACACACAGCCACGAGGCTCCGGTATGCGCTCGTATTCAAACGCCACACCTACCGACTGCCGGGCCATCAAGTAATCCCAGTCCTGCTCCGACCTGAATAACGTTGGATAGGCTCCGGGTATGTCATTCGGTATGCCGGGCGCACCGCCGGCTTCGAGGAGTAGGACTTTTATGTTCTTGTCTTCGGCCAACCGGTTGGCGACGACACCGCCGGCCGAACCCGAGCCGACGACTACGTAGTCGTATAGCCTCTCAAAGTGGTGTCGATTGGCATTCAGTTTGTGTTCGGAATCTCTTTTCAATATAAACATTGAAACTGTTATTAGTTTTAGTGACAGACTTATGCCGTTCATTGTTAACTTGTTTTACACAGTTTAATTTAAATGTCGACATGAAGCATTAAATGTACAACTAGTAATATGCATTGTATAAACTTTATTCAATAAAACATTCATAATATATTTATAATGAACTATGAGCAAAAATGTTTGGTGTATAAACATCATATAGATTTCTATTTAAATGCAACTAGGTCAATTTTAAAACAAATACTAGTGTAAATACAAATCAAGGGTATCCAGGTACACCTATCCAGGGTACTACTATGTCATTTAACACTAATTGTTTTGCGTTTTCAATGTTCAATTTACTCAGTTGTTATACCGTCTTATAAAATAAATAATTTAGACATTGCTATTTATTGATGATAAAAACTGTTAATTAGTTTATAAAAAGTTTTTATTTTTGTATTGCTATTATTTCAACGTTAGTTTTTATTTAATTCTTACACAGTACAAATAAATCTACAAAATAAAATAAATAATATGTTAAACATTAAGTGATAATCAAAACATAAATAAAAACTATCATGAAAAAATAGTTATCTTAAACAGTTTAATAATATCGCCGACTGTCCTCTTTGATGAGATGCGCGCACTTCTCGCCGATCATAACCGACGGCGCGTTTGTATTTCCGTTCGTAACCAATGGCATAATTGACGCGTCGCACACCCGGAGCCGACGGACGCCCTTCACGCGCAGCCGCGGGTCGACTACCACATCAGACCTGTGCACCGCACCCATACGACACGAGCCGGCGGGATGATAGCCGGTGTACGTAATCTGTTGAATGACACAACGAATATACTCATCGCACTCGTAGGCAAAGCGCTTATTAGGGCAGAGATGACAGCCGGGTATGGGTCGGATCGGCACTACGTATCGACTCATGTCTGTGCGCTCGAAGATATAGAACAGGAATTTGACGACATCTACATAGTCGGCGAAGTCCTGCGGGTGTGTCAGGAATAGCGGGTTGAACTCCGGGTAGACGAACGGGTCGGTCGACTTGAGCCGCACGTAGCCGGCGCTGCGCACGCGTTCGAGCAACGGCTGAAGGAACAGATAGTACTTTCCGAGATATGGCCGATAGTATTCACGCCACTCCTCCCGCCGCTGACCAAATTTGTAATTGTTAAAGTTGTCGTAGTTATCCGGGTAACGTAGCAGTGCCGTTTCGATCGCACCGTTCGGCCAGGTAGTGTCTTTGTTGCTCCGGGTGCTGAAGTAGGTGAACGCGTTGTAGTATTTGCGCAAAACACTGGTTTTGTTTCGATAGTATTCGTAGAGTCGGTCGACTGTGAGCGTCGGGTCGCCGCTGTTTACGAGTTTAACGTATTCGTCGCGAATCAGCCAGTTCAAATTTAGACCTGGGTGATTTTGCAAGTTTAAGCCTACTGGTAGGTCTGCGATTACAGGTATATTGAAGTGCTCCAGGTGCTCTCGTGGTCCGATGCCCGATAGCATAAGTAGTTGCGGCGAATTTATTGCACCTGTTGTGGAAATATTTGTAACATTCACATATTTTGTTTTATAATTTAGCTAAACTAAAGTATAATATTTAACTAATATAAGTTATTAATTTTTTATCTCTGGTTTTTAATTTTGTACTTGCTACAATTTTTATTTAAAGATTTGAGTAAATTTATTATTTATAATATATAACTTGTATAAACTTTGAAGATTAAAAAATAAATATAATAGCTATTTATTTACTGTATAAAATGTTTATCAAAATTTTGGGTTAGATCAATACGTCAAAATTGCAAGTTTATAATAATGATAAAAGTAAATTCAGATATAATACAGATTACATGTTGAGGCGTAAGCTACTAATAAGCTATTGTTCACTCTTTAACAAGCTTGACACTTTAAACTGAATTGTTTTTTATAAATTAAAAAAGTAAATTCTTTTCCATTATATATTTTGTAATAAATAAATAAATTATTCAATTTGTTTTGAGATTTTCATCTATCTATTTACTGTTAAAAATAAGTCTGTTAATTTTAATATTAAGCCCATAAGTTTAATAAAATTAGCATAATTAATGTTACTATAGCTTACCGGCGCTGACAATAACTTCTCGCTTTGCTTTCACTTTATAGTAGTGATTATTGCGTTTAAACTCGACTCCGGAGGCAGTCTTGCCGTCGAACAGCACACGAGTGACGTGAGCGCGGGTTAGGATATGAAGATTATGCGGATATGGGTTTGGGTCGAGATATGCGTTCGCCATCGATGACCGAACACCGCGCGAGTCGATGAACGCCTGTGCGATTGCCGTACCCGCCTGCACCGGGCCGTTGATATCGGTGTTCTGAAGCCCTAACTTATTGAGCACTGACTGATGTATTTGCATAATCGGGTCGACCGGTTCGGGCCAAGAGGTAATCTGCACCGGACCTGCCGTTCCGTGTAATCCATTAGCGACTATACGCGGATCAGTGTTTTTCTCATACTTTTTAAAAAACGGCAACACATCGGCATAACTCCATCCCTGGGCGCCATACGTGTGCGCCCAGTTATCAAAATCTTTGCGATTGCCTCTATTGAAGATCATGGCGTTTGTTGAGGACGAACCGCCTAATACTTTGCCCCGAGGCTCCTGTATGCGTCCGTGTTCAAACGCCACACCTACGAACTGTCGGGCCATTAGGTAATCCCAGTCCTGCTCCGACTTGAATCGCGTCGGATAGGCTAAGGGTATGTCGTTTACTATACCGTTCGGTCCACCCGTTTCCAGTAGTAGTACTTTTGCGGTCTTGTCTTCGGCCAACCGGTTGGCGACGACACCGCCGGCCGAACCCGAGCCGACGACTACGTAGTCGTATTGGCTTACGATGTGCTGTCGATTGGCATTCAGTTTGTGTTCGGAATCTTTTTTCCATATGATTATCGAAATAGTTAGTAGTTTTAGTGATAGACTTATGCCATTCATTATTAGTTTTGTTTGCACAGTTTAATTTTAAGCACTTTTTGATGAAAAATATTTTAAAATGATATTGATATAATGTACATAAAGCACCTGACTGTCGTGCAGAACACTGCTTAATTATTAATCAATCACACGTATTACTAGTTAATTAATATCACACAATTTCTTATTAAAATATAACTGGGTCAAACTAGAAACAAAAGCAGTGTTTGTTTGAAAACAGTGTAAAACTGTCCAGTTTGTAATTTAGCACGAATTGCTCAGTCTTTTAATACATGTATATAATTTACTCATTTGTATAGTTTGATCCAATCAATAAGTTAACACAAATAAAAATAAATAAAAGTATTATTAATATTTAGTTTATATAAAAAATTTTATCTTTTATTTTATTAATTGTTTTATGTTTTATTTCTATTCAACATAACTTTATATTAAATTAATTATACGCTAAACTTCAATAGATTGTCAAACAAATAAGTTAATTTACACTTTTTATAAGTATTATATTTAACAGGCATAATTTTCAAATTACTTATAGTTTTATTATTTGCCAACTTATAGCAAATCCTATTCCTGTTGCGCTGTTTTACGCAACTTCACAGACATTTCATTTAGTTTTCCACACAATTAATGAATAATATTACATATAATTAATTTAATTAATGTAGCAATGTAATTATTTCACGCTCCTCATGCCGTAGAAAAAGGATTTAGTGAGTTGAATTAAGATTAACAGTGAAAAATTAGTAAAAAGGATTTTAGATAACACGAACGTATATGCATGCTACTTTTATAAAGTGTTGTATAAAGTTATAGCTAAATAGTTTTTCAAACTTTTTTTATATATTTACTTCCAGTTTGTTAAATAAAAATAATAAAACTTAAGCAACCTATTAACATGATACATTATAATGCAAAACATAATTAAATATTGTTATTGTTTTTTCTATCAATATTATTGTTTTATTAAAAGAAAACTCCATGCTCAAAAACAAAAGTACAGTAAATTGGATCACAGCTTAATTGCACTGTATATAAGCAATAGTGAAAAATAACATAATAGAGAAAATTATAAAGAGTAACATGTTTTAATTACTAAGCGTTTAATGAAAATCAGGTAAAATTATTTGCCAAGTTCAAGTCTGAAACTTATAATTAAGTTTTAATAATGATATCAATGCCAGAATACAGTACAGTAGCAATTTACGCCTAGCACGATAGTCGCATCGAACTTATTTGTACAATATAATTTGTGCAGTACTGGCATTTGTTTGAAATATCTAGCCCAAGTAGTTGGCTAACTTATTATTACACAGTTTTGCGCACTTTATACTTGTACTGTCTACAAACTGTCACAGTTTCGTTCATTCACCTTTATTTTTATTAAAAAATAACTATTAAATTAGTAAAATATACAGAGTAATTTTATAAATTATTTGTTTCATAACTTATGTTTTTTAAGTTTTGTTAACCGTTATTATTAATTATACAAAATAAGTAAAATTTATATACAGTAATTTAAAACTATGTTAAACGTCTTTATATAGGTATTCTATAAACTTAAAAATGTTATTTATATTTTATTTATTTAATTGTGAAAAATATTAGCTTTAATGTTTTTATTATACTATAATATTTTGTGTTATAAATTACTAAATCAATAATTTTTAAATCTATTAAAATTTACTACTTTGCGAATTAATAAACATGACATTATAAATAAATAATTACATATGTTATTTATGCCTGTACATTATAAGTGTTAATAGTATAAAACTATTTTAGTAACTGTCAGTAATTAAAGTAATTATATTTACAATGCAATTATATAAGTTATTCTCTAAAATAAGATAGCATCTTTATACAGTTAATATTGTTAGCAAAGTTAATTCAGTAAACAATTAGAGTGTAGCATTTGTTAAAAATAAAACATTTAAAAAATATATTTAATAAATAAAACAACAAAAATATTATATAATAATAATGATTAAATACATAAATTATAAATTTACAACAAGGTTAATTTGTTTAATCGGATGCGTTTATCAATTATATCAAATAAATGTAATATACTTTTCCGAAGAGACGGTAACTAATGTTCGCTTCGAAACCCAGATTTTATTGCCGGCTATTAATCTCTGCTTTGATAAACTATCGCTTTTTAAAAATAATTTCAGCAATAATATTAACATGAATAAACATAATATATCTACGAAAAAATGGATTAATAAATTAACTATAAAAGAACAATTTTCAGCGCTTATTTCACCAAGCCAATTTCTAATATGCAGGTTTCATCATTCAATCAAATTAAATAAAAATTATTGCAAATCGATTGCAAACTATAAGCTATCGATTAATTTCAATATGTATTGCATCGATATATTTGCAAAAACAAACGACACATTCAATAGTCAATACGGAATAGAGAACATCTTCAGTCAATTGCTATATATTATAATCAATAATAAATCGCGCATTTCTCCAAGTATATTAACCGTACAAATTCTACCACAATATCAGCTCAGCTATTTTCAGCTGGCAAATAAAATAACACCGTTTAATATATCTAAGTATTTATTCGCTAAACTTATGCTCCGAGCAACAATTGTAAAGTACATGTTTAAGTCCAAGTATACACAATGTCATGAACTACAAACCAAAGATGAGTGTACTGCACACTGTATAATTAAAAGATCATTACAAAAGACAAAGTTCTATCCATATTATGCATTTACATTTAATCAAAATAGCAACCTAAAGTTTATGAGCTTGGAACATTATAATAAATCGATTACTGTATTCGCTAACAATTTACATAAACTGTGCTCTAAGTTATGCAATACTCGTATCGAATGCTACAGCGAATACTATATTGTTCAGAGTGACAAACGGCCAAATCCAGTTGCAAAAACTTTGCAAGATCAATTTATTCTGGATGTAAGTTACTTCAATTATCCGACAATTGTTTTTGAGATTTATTTGAAAATGTCTTTCGAAGAGTATTTGTGTCTCAGCTCTAGTATTCTCAGCCTTTGGTTCGGCTTCTCATTCGTACTCTTTTCCGACATTTGTCTCATTTTGTTTCGAAAATATAAAACAATTTATAATAAAATTAAATTTATTTGCACTAATAATTTTAACATTATAAAAAATAAAATTTATACAACTGTTAATGTTGTAAATACAAATGTTAATATAAATACAAATGTAAATACAATTAAAATATTTTTGAGAGAAACGTAAAAATTGCAAATTAAATTATTGTAACAAGATACTATTTTAATATAATATTTAATAAAGTATAGTACTCTAATATAGAAAACAAATGACTAATCTTATATGTGTATTTTTATTTAACAAATATGCAAATTCTTATTTCAAACAATAAAATTTTTAAAAAATCAATATTGTTATATTGTACTTTTCATTTATTAAACTTTATTTTAAAATAAATTATTACATTAAAAATATATATTTATTAAAATAATTATTAATATATTGCAAGTTTTAAAATTGAGTCAATAGTAGATTTATAGTGGTAGAATAAAACTTGTATTTGTAGAGAAAAACTGAAAAACATCGGTTTTTGAAAGTTATTCATCAGTTACTTTGCAATTATTTTTACAATTACTTAATTTACTAATGCTCAAATAATTAAAATATTTTTGATTTTACGTAAGAATTATAAAATATATCATAAATATATTTTAATCAATTTTTTATAACTTTATTTAATAATATTATATAATATTTTTTTATTTATTCGTAAAATGCATTACTTTTGCAAATGCTATTTACTAAATAATTTTTTATTTATTATATTGATTTATTATATTAAATTCTTAGAATAAAATGTTTTAAAAATTTTCTTATTATTTAATATTATAATTTCGTAACGTTTTAAGTTTTTTTTGAGTCAATACATTAATTATTATTATTAAACATATTAAAACATTATATAATTGTTTATCCATTTTTCATGTATATCAAATAATATTTTATAAATTTATGTTATAATTATTTAATAATAAAATTTCAATATAAATATGCTGTAAATTAATTAAGTTATTTATAAAAATGATAATAAAGTAATTAACAGTTAAAAAATATTATCGCAATTAAAACAATTTTTATTTAAGGATATAGTATAAATAATTTCTAAATATTAAACAAGCACAATTTTATTAGTTATCACAGAATATTAGAAATAATAATTAAAATATAGTATAAAATGAATGCAAAACTATTGTTTTATATTATTTGTCGACTAATCTGTTTGTTTGGATGCGTTTACCAATTGAATCGAATAAATCAAATCTACTTCTCATACGAAACGACGACTAATGTTCGCTTCGAAACCCGCATATTATTGCCGGCTATTACTATCTGTATGGATAAGCTATCTATGCTAAACGATTCTACCAAGAATATATTATCAACAAATGCAAATAAAACTTCTCTTCTTGATTCATTAAATAAGATGACAATAAAAGAACAATACTTGGCCATTAATTCACCAAGCCAATTATTTGATTGCCAAACTGTTAATTTATTTACATTATATACTAAAGAATGCGAATCGAGAGTCAACTATAGCCTATCGATCAACGGCTATATGTTTTGCTTCACTATATTCGCGCAATTAAATGGCGAACGCGACGACACATACGTATTGGGAAAGAAGCATCACGATTACTTTTTAAATATAACTGTCAAGAATAAATCGCAAATTATTAACGATGTAATTTTTACGTATATACATCAGCGTACTGAAGTTAATTATATTTTATACAATGATAAAATCAACGAATTCAACATGTCAAAATCGAATTATGCCATGATCACATACCGGGCCACAATCATGCGATATATGTTTAAACCAGCGCATAATAAGTGTCATGATAAACACAGCCGTAAGAACTGCATTGAAGAATGTATTACTAATGGCCTAGCTGATAAGTATAATTCCTACTTCTATATTTCATTTATTTCGGATAAAAGCAAATTTAGCAAGCTAAAATTTGCTAAACGCGACGATGCTAATTTTTCCATGATACTTTGGTATGGGCAACGTGCTAAAAACTGCAGCTGGCGTTGTAGTTTAATGATTGAATGTTATTCAGAAAACTACATTGTTGAAGTTGTCAAAAGTAATGCTAATGATCCTGATATTAAGCAAGAACAATTTATAATAGGGATAAAATTTCCCGATTATCCGACGATTATGTTCGACACATATCTGAAAATGTCTTTCGAAGAGTATTTGTGTCTCAGCTCTAGTATTCTCAGCCTTTGGTTCGGCTTCTCATTCGTACTATTTTCCGATATTTGTCTTAAATTGTTTTGTAAATATAGTTTTATTTATAATAAAGTTAAATTTATTTGTAGTAATAATTTTAATGTTATGAGAGATAAAATCTATACTATTAATGTTACAAATAAAATAAATGTACACGGATCTAAAATATTTTTAAGAGAAACATAAAAATTACACACTTATGTTTTTTTAAACTAATTTAACACTACCATTATACACTAAATACAGAGTAGGAAGAAACAACTTGAGTTTTTAAAAGTGATTGTCATATCACGATGCTTAAATTTTTTTAAAAATAAGCATTCTTTTCAAAATTTATTTCAAAAACTATTTGTATCTTAATCTTTGGTTTGAATTCTCATTCGTATCCAATATTTGTCTCATTTTGTTTCAAAAATAAACAAACATAGTAAAATAACTTATTTGCAATAACAGTTTTATTAATATAAAAAACAAAATTAATGTTTAAATACTATTGTACGCACAGTTAAAATATTCTTAAATATATTATATAGATATGTATAAAGATATTCAGGAATAATAATAATAAACTGCTGTATTTTTAATATAGAAGATAGTTATCATTAGTAATTTTAAAAACATATATTATCAAACAAATTATACAAATATGTCAAAATTTAATTGGTATAATTTTTTACTATTATATATAAGCATTACATTTAACAGTAAGTTGTTAATTAACTATTATTTTATAAATATTACTTTTATATTATTTTTTTAATTGTTGTTAATTTAATTGTGTTACTATTAATAATATAACAGTAAATTAAACATTTTATCAATGTACATTTTATTAAATTATTTTATATTATTTACTATATTTAATAATATAAAGGTTAATTTATATTTTATATCATAAAAGTATTATATAACCAGCTACTATCATTAATAATAAAATACTGTTTACAATTGATTTATTGATTATTAATATTTATTAAACTTATGTTATTTTATTAATTCTATTAATTTATATATATTATAGATAGAATAATACAATAAATGTTAAATTATTTATGTTAATTAGAAACAATTATTAAAAACAAAATATATTATAAATAAAATAATAGATTTATTGATAAAATAATTCAAAGTAATTATATATACAGTATATTATTATTTTTAAATAAAATTTAAATAATCTATATTTATTATAAATGTTTAAGAGTTTAGAAATACATACAGAATATTAAAATACAATAAATATTATTTTATGAAATAACAGTATTTCTTAACTCTTAATATTAAACATTTTAAAAATATGTACTAATATATGTGATAATATATATATTTTAAAACTACAATGAATATTACATTATTATATCGTATTATCTGTCGACTAATCTGTTTGTTTGGATGCGTTTACCAATTGAATCGAATAAATCAAATCTACTTCTCATACGAAACGACGACTAATGTTCGCTTCGAAACCCGCATATCATTGCCGGCTATTACTGTTTGCATAGATAAACTATCAATGATCGAACCTAATATCAGGAATAAATTACCAAAAACTACAAACAAAACATCGATACTTGATATTATAAATAACATGACAATGAAAGAGCAGTTCCTAGCATTTAATTCACCAAGACAATTATTCGATTGCAAAATAATGAATGTATTCACTGCGGGTGAGAATGACTGCGAATTGATTGCAAACTACAGCCCATCGATGAATGGCTATATGTTTTGCTTCACTATATTCGCGCAATTAAATGGCGAACGCGACGACACATACGTATTGGACAATGACTTCGACTACTATTTAAACATAACCGTCAAAAATAAATCGCTAATTCAAAGCAAATATTTTCATGCGCAAATACATGAACGCAATCAATTTAACCATCTTATTTATTCAGAGAAAACTAGCGAATTCAACATGTCCGAATTAAATAATGCAATTCTCACGTACAGAACCACCATAATGAAGTACACGTTTAAACCAACCCATCAGGAGTGTCATGATAAACAAGGCCGTAAAGGCTGTATTGAAACTTGCCTGAGCAAAAATATCACTGCAGCGTATCATGCCCATTTAGCTATAACATTTAATGCAGAGTATAATAGCAGTTTAAAATTTACAACAGGCAAAGATGTTAACCTATCTGTATTTTTCTGGTATCATGAGCAAACTAAACTTTGCGCCCAACTGTGTAATTCAAAGGTTGAATGTTATAGAGAGCACTATTTAGTCAATGTTAATAAACGCAACGCAAAAAAC
This sequence comes from Metabelba pulverosa, assembly GCA_034697605.1. Lineage (NCBI taxonomy): Eukaryota > Metazoa > Arthropoda > Arachnida > Sarcoptiformes > Damaeidae > Metabelba > Metabelba pulverosa. The sequence continues at coordinate 21,348 of JAQIXC010000056.1, forward strand.
TTTATTGTTAATCAAGATCAATTTATTTTAAAATTAAATTTTCCCGATTATCCAACGATTATATTCGACATACATTTGAAAATGTTTTTCGAAGAGTATTTGTGTCTCAGCTCTAGTATTCTCAGCCTTTGGTTCGGCTTCTCATTCGTACTCTTTTCGGACGTTTGTCTCATTTTGTTTCAAAAATTTAACATTTCTTACAATAAGTTTGTAAATAAAGCAAAAAATGTTATAATTAACCTAAATATTACGCATCACTTAAAAATAGAAAATTCGAGACGCAAAACATTTTTGCAATAAATACCAAGATAAAATTAACATTGAATTATGTTACATTAACCGTTTAATTAAGTGTAAAAATTTTTATTTTATTAAAATCAATAAAAATAATTTACATTATTTAGTGTAAAGTGTAAGTATAAAGTGTAAAGTTTACATTGTTATGTGTAAAAAAAAATATTTATATTGTTTAATGTTAGTATTCAAGATATGTGATTTGTTTACTTTATAAAAAAATATTTACTAACTTGTGTATTTACTTTAATTTTCATTAACTAATTCATTTATCCTATTTAATAATATAAATATAAAATTCCTCATGCAACATTTAAAATGCATTAAATAAAATTGCAGTTAAATCAGAATAGTGCAAACAAAACCTAATATATATTAAAGTTACATGACATTACTGTAAATAAATTACTAAATATAGTTGGAATATACGCTAGAATTTATTAGTGACCAGATCATTAAACAAACATATATTCTATTGAGGAATATGACTAAATCTTATTATATATAATTATTTTTTATAATGTTTAATATAAGTAAGAAATTATTGTACAAATTACTAACACGATTAATCTGTATGATTGGCTGCATTTATCAATTATATCAAATTAATGAAATCTATTTCTCGGAGAAAACTGTAACTAACATACGCTTTGAGGGCACGAAAGAATTGCCGGCTATTACTGTATGTTTCGACAAACTTTCACTGCTAAGAAATAGTATCAAGCTCAAATTAATGAAAAACGCGAGCAAAACTCTACGAATTACAACAGTCAACGAGCTAACAATTAAAGAACAATTCGCCGCGCTTAATTCACCAAGATCAATGTTTGGTTGTATACTATCGGATACTTATAACTCGAAGGCTATTGATTGCGAATCGATAGCCAACTATAGCCTATCGATCAACGGTTATAAGACTTGTGTCACTCTATTCGCGCAATTGAATGGTAAATCCGACGACACATACGTATTGGACGCTAACATTGATAATCTTGTTAATTTTACAATAAAAAATAATTCGTTAATTTCTAGCGGAATTATCACGCTACATATTCATCAGCGACGTGAATTTAGCTATGAACCGTATCCGCCTGGATTAACCGTGCTTAATTTTACCGAATGTAGCATTTTTAAATTAAGCTACCGGGCCGCTATTGTAAAATACATGTTTAAACCGAAATACAAAAGCTGCCACAAACATCAAAGTTTTAATGAATGTTTCATGAAATGTGTTATTAGTCGCATAATTTATCAAGCAAATTTTTATTTGTCATATGCGTATACATTTGATCAAAATAGCAGCTTGAAATTTATCGATCATGTCTATTTAAATAAGTCAACAGTGTTGTCTAAATTATGCATGCGCTTTTGCAACACAATGGTCGAATGCTATCGAGAGTATTATTTGCTACAAGTTAGAAGAGGATCCAATTTAAAGTATCAAAATAATCAAGATATGCTCTATGTAAAAGTTTCAAAATATCCGACAATTATTTACGAAATATATCTGAAAATGTCATTCGAAGAGTATTTGTGTCTCAGCTCTAGTATTCTCAGCCTTTGGTTTGGCTTCTCATTCGTATTGTTTTCAGATATTTGTCTCATTTTGTTTCAAAAATATAAAATAATTTTTAACAAAATTAAGTTGATTTGCAATAATAATTTCAATATTATAAAAAATAAAACGTACACTGTTAACGTAATAAATACAAATGTACATAGAACCCAAATATTTCTGAGAGAAGCTTAACTATTTAATATTAATTAATTATTTATTAATTATTAATTTTTTAATATTAATGTATTTTAACAATTTATTTCAATAAATTTAATAAAATATTTTTAAAAAAATGATTATAACATTTATAAATTTATTTGGTAAGTCTGTAACTAAGAGCTAAATTATAAACTTGGTTAAATCATTTTTAATGATAATTTTTATTGCAAAACAAATAATTAAAACAAGTTTTTATATTTTATCAAAAACTAGATTACTAAGTAGTTTATTTAGTCAATAACTTTTTAACCCTTTTTTTAAATTAAAAGTGCACAGTTTCAATAACCAACATGTGTCTGTTGTGAAATAATGTCAAGTATTAAAAATTAACATTTAACCATGAATTACTTAACATGGGTTTATTTCCAATAAATACTTGTAGAATTATGTATAAATATATCTAATTGTAAATAAATTTACAAAGTTAGTTTTATTTTATTAATTTGATAGAGTTATACATATTATAACTTGCTAAAATGGAAATAATGGCTCAAGTTTCGAAATTCCAGGTAAATAGATTATATTTTAATTTCACATCGTTAACTAAATAATTTATAAATATTAAATTTATAATTATTTCTAACTAACATTAAACAATACTAAATTACTAAATTAGCTAATAAAGTATTAAATCACATAACTTATTATTGATAATTGATAATAGATTATACTTTTATTGTCTTATTTATCTCGTTTAATTCATATATGTTAGTGATTATATTTATTAATCTGACAATGTCAATTAATGATATATTAATATTACTTTTATAAAGTTAAAAATATACTATTAATTGTGGCAGTTAATAAAGTAAATTTTACTAATTATTTGTGATAAACTAATTCTATTTTAAACTAGGGAATTTATTTTTAAAAATTAATTAATTTGTCAATAAATAAATCATGAGGAAATGTCACAAATAAATTCATGTAGCAGTAAATAAGGTATGCAGCAACATTTAAAAACATCATAAAGCTTTATAAGTAAAAATAACTTACGTAATAATATTTAAAGTTAGATATAATAAATTGTTCAAACGTTAATCAAAACTAAAATCTCAAGTTTGTCGCGTTTTTATTATTAATTTTATATATGCAATTTTTTGCTAGCCTAATATTAGCAAATTTAAATAATATACGTTATAAATCTTTAAAATAGCTAATTTAAGTCTTAAGTTAAGTTTATCAGTTAATTTAATTCTTATTAAAGAATTATTGTTGTATAAAATTACAATACATAAAATTGTATAAATTACATAATAATATATAGTAAAATAAATATTAGCTTATAGAAATACTATATTTTTTTAATTGTGACATGATTTATGACATGTCAGATGAGTTATTAATTGAATAATAACCTTGGTAACATAAAAAGTGCGTAAACATGTTTAAACATCAAGTAATCGCAAAAAATAGAAATATTTTAAATAAATATTACTATAAACCTCTTAAACAAAATTCATTCTAAACATAAAACAAATAATTTCTTTATTTTAGGAAATGATAGACTTTCTGCAAAACAAAATGTCAAGTATATTTGCAAACGATCATGGTAGTAATTGCGGTGACCACTGGCCGCGGAATGTGGGTATAATAGGAGTGGAAATGTATTTTCCGAACCGATATGTCGCGCAAACCGACTTAGAGACGCACTACGGCGTCGGTCGCGGAAAATACACACTCGGGTTGGGACAGCAGAAGATGGCCTTCGCTTCGGACAGAGAGGACATCCACTCGATGTGTCTGACCGTCACGCAGGCGCTGCTCGACAAGTACGCGGTCGGCGCGCGAGAGGTCGGCTTTCTCGCCGTCGGCACCGAGACGTTGGTCGACAAATCAAAATCAATTAAAACGGTTTTAATGCAGTTGTTCGCCGAAAGCGGTAATACCGACGTCGAGGGTATCGGCGCCACCAATGCGTGTTACGGCGGAACGGCGTCGCTGTTTCACGCGCTCGACTGGTGCGAGTCGAGTGCGTGGGACGGGAGGTATGCGCTCGTCGTGGCCGCGGACATCGCGATCTACGCGAGCGGTCCGGCCAGACCTACGAGTAAGTAGTTGTTTCTAGGGCTGGATGGTGGATTGGTGGATGGTTAATTTTTGTAGTTGAAAAACTAACATTTAACGCACTGCACAGGCGGTTGTGGAGCGGTAGCCCTGTTGGTGGGGCCGGAAGCGGTCATAGTGTTCGACCGCAAAGTTCGCTCAACTTATATGACAAATGTGTTTGACTTCTATAAAGCAAACCTCAGTTCCGAATACCCGATAGTCGACGGAAAGTACGCCAATAGTTGTTATCTACAGGCGCTCGACAACTGCTTTCAATTGTACAGTGTAAAGGCGAAGCGACAGGGTAAAAGTAGCGATTTAGCGCAGTTTGATGGCATTCTATTCCACGCACCCTATTGTAAAATGGTACAGAAATCATTAGCAAGATTGGTTTTGCTTGATTATTTGCAAGATCCTAATAATAACACCCAGGAAGGTTTTCAACAACTTGATAAATATAGGTTGGCGAATTAATGTAAATTTAAATACTTGTTCAAATAGCTATTGCTGAATTAAAACAAACAAACATAAAAAACTTATTAAATAATAGAATATATTTGTTAATGTTAATTTAAATTGTTAGTTTGTTTAATTTCAGCAATGTTATTATTTAAACTAAAATTTTATATTAAATAATACTGTATATTTATTAATCATTAGAGTTAATGCAATGTTTATGTATAGAGACGTCAAACTGGAGGACACTTATAGTGATCGCGATTTAGAGAAACTTCTGATGAGTTTAAGTAAAGACATGTTTGACTCGAAAACCGATGCGAGTCTAGTGTTGGCCCGAAATGTCGGCAATATGTATACGGCCTCTCTCTACGCCTCTCTCATCTCGTATCTACTCGGGTAATGTAAAGTACACTGTCCAAATTACATTGAATACACTATAAGCTATCTTAGTATACCTTAAATTAAACATTTCATTTATTCACTCATATAGTAAACCAATGCATGAATTAGCAAACAAACGATTACTGCTCTTCTCGTACGGCTCGGGTTCGGCCGCATCCATGTTCTCCGCCCAGGTATCAGCCAATACGGCGCCGAACTCTCGGCTCTCGAAGCTATTGTCGGTCATATCAGACATACCGAAGCGCTTGGAAGACAGACACCAGATATCCGCCGAACGCTTTGAAGAGGAGCTGAGTCGTAGAGAACGCGTGTATAATACGGCGCCGATCGCACCGATAGGAGACATTGAGTCCTTGAGTTGCGGCACATATTACTTGGTTTGTATTGACGATAAGTATCAACGAAGTTATGAAAGAGTCGGCAATAAATAAATATTTTATGCATTAATAAGTGAAGCGAATTTATAAGTTTAGAAGTTCTTTTTTTATTACAATATAAATAATATTTTAAATAAACAAAATAATATCGAATAAATTATCTATGTCAAAATGTTTTAGTTATTTAATATATTAAATAGGCTGATATAAAATTATTTATTAATTAAGTAATATTTTATAATAAATAACTATAAATTAAAATAGTTTATAATTATTATAATTTGTATTTGTTAAATTGTTTGTTGTTAATCTTAATTATTTTATTAATATAAAAAAATATATTTTAATTATATTGCTCTAATTATTTCTTATTACTGTTTTAATAAAACTAACTTGACAAACATATTTATTATATCACCTACAATATTTTTATTACTAAAATAATTATAATTGCTTTATTGATTGACAACTTTTGTAAAACTATATAATTTTACATTTAAATTATATTCAATTGAATGTGATAGAAGGAATGCATTTATTAATTTCACAATAAAAATCTTGATTAATTATTAATTAAAAAAATATTGTATGCAGCAATTGATTATTTTATTGAGTACTTTATTATTATAAGTAATTGAGTATTAATTATTATTTTTGGAAACATTTCATATAAACAAAATTTATTATTATTTATATTTATTATTACAGATATATTTATAATATATAATAAATCTATCATGAAGTGTACATTAGTATACAATATTATTTGCCGAGTAATCTGTTTGTTTGGATGCGTTTACCAATTGAATCGAATAAATCAAATCTACTTCTCATACGAAACGACGACTAATGTTCGCTTCGAAACCCGCATATCATTGCCGGCTATAACTGTTTGCATGAATAAGTTATCGATACTAAACGATTCTATCAAGACAAAATTGCTAGCAAATAAAAACAAAACATCTTTACTGGATTCTTTAAATGGCATGACAATAAAAGAGCAATTCTCGTCATTTAATTCACCAAGTCAATTATTCGACTGCTTAATATATAATTTCTATACATTAAATATCAAAAACTGCGAATCGATAGCCAACTATAGCCTATCAATCAATGGCCATATGTTTTGTTTCACTCTATTCGACCAATTGAATGGCGAACGCGACGACACATACGTATTGGGAAATAATAATAACGATTATAATCTTAGATTAATTGGAAAAAATAAATCTCAAATTGTTGGCAAAATAATCTTCATGCAAATTCACCAGCGTGGCAAATTTAACTATTTGCTATATTTCGAAAAACTGAATGATTTCAACATGTCACAATTGAGTTATGCCATGATCACTTATAAGGCAACGATAATGCAGTACATGTTTAAACCGGCGCACAGGGAGTGTCACGACCGGGAGGGTCGCAAAGGCTGTGTTGAAAAATGCATTAATAGTAGGGTAGCTAACACGTATAATTCATATTTATATGTATCACTTGTTTCCAAGTATAGCAAATTCAGCAAGCTTAAATTTGTGAGACAAGGCGCCAGTAACCTATCGACGCTGTTTTGGTACGAAAAACAGGCGAAACGCTGCACCCGATTGTGTAGTTTAAAGGTTGAATGTCATCAGGAATTTTACACGGTTGATGTTAGCAAGAAATATGAACATTTAGATATTAACCAAGATCGATTTACATTGCGGCTAACATTTTCCGATTATCCGACGATTATATTTGAGATATATTTGAAAATGTCTTTCGAAGAGTATTTGTGTCTCAGCTCTAGTATTCTCAGCCTTTGGTTCGGCTTCTCATTCGTACTCTTTTCCGACGTTTGTCTCACTTTGTTTCGAAAATTCAATAACTCTTACAACAAGTTTGTGAATAAAACAAAAATTGTTTTAATTAATCAAAATATTGTACAGAATTTAAACGCGAATCATTCAAATCGTAAAATATTTATACGGTAAACATATTTCATGCTAAATTATATTATGTAAAATATATGAAATTGTAAAATTTTAATTTTTATTATAAATCAATGATAAAAATAACTTTTCGTTAGATTTTAATAAAATTGCAAAGTTTATGCTATTGATTACAAAAACATAACATTGAATTGATTAATAAATTCTAAATAAAAAAATTAATATTGCAAAACATATTCTTAACTTAATTATAATTTTTATAAATTTTATCATGATTGTGTTTTTATAAAATAACATAATAAATATCCAATAAATAATTAAAATAAAATATTTGTTGAAAACAAGACACATTAACACAAAGAAATTTTATAAACACAATTAAATTAAATAAAATAATCGAAATTTCAAAATATTAATTAAATGTTAATAAGTAATAAATATTTTGAAGAAATAAACAGCATTTATGACCTAAATTTTCAACAATACTAATTTATTTAATGAGATGCTTACACTAAATATATTGCATAAATGTAATAAATAAAATTTTAAAATAAATCTTTCCATTTATGTTTACTTCTTTACGTATTTGTTATAGCAATCTTAATTGGACAAATAATAAATATTTATTATGGTATTTTTCAGTAATTTTACATTTAGTTATTTTATTGATAGATTATTTTAAATTTTAAAAATTGCATTATTAAATAATTTATATAATAAACATTTTTACAATATTATATATTGATTGTATTAATAATATAAAAAATGACATTTACATTTATTATCTTTATTAAAATTTTCCAATTTAATTGATAACACGGTATTTATTCAATAATTAAAAATCAATATTCTATAAAAGAAATTTTTGTTAATTAACTAAGTTACCAAGGAAATATCAATAATAACTAGATTAAACAACATTTATTGAATATTACTTTAATATAAAGTATTGTATATTTAATACAATAACACTATCATTGTTTTATAATTATTAATAAAATTTTATTTAGTACAGTTTATTGGATGCTGAAAATAAATTTACTGTAAAATGAATTCAAAACTATTTTATTATATTATTTGTCGACTAATCTGTTTGTTTGAATGCGTTTCCCAATTATATCGAATAAATCAAATCTACTTCTCATACGAAACGACGACTAATGTTCGCTTCGAAACCCGCATATCATTGCCGGCTATCACTGTCTGTATGGATAAGCTATCTATAATAAACAATAATGTCAAGAATAAATTATTATGAAAATTCAAATCAAACACTAATAATGAACATAATAAATAACATGACAATGAAAGAACAATTCGAGACCTTTAATTCACCAAGTCAATTATTTGACTGCAAAATTAGAAATGCATTTACAACGGATGAGAACGACTGCGAATCGATAGCCAACTATAGCTTATCGATCAACGGCTATATGTTTTGCTTCACTATATTCGCGCAATTGAATGGCGAACGCGACGACACATATGTATTGGGAAATAATAACGATTTTTATCTAAACATAACTGTTAAGAACAAATCGCTATTTCACGGTAAATATATTCAAACGCAAATCCACCAGCGCACCGATTTTATCTATTTAATGTACTCGTAAAAAATGACCGAATTTAACATGTCCATATTGCAAAATGCCATACTTACGTACCGAAGCACCGTGATGAAATATACGTTTAAACCGGCGCACCAGGAGTGTCATTATAAACAAACCCGTAAGGGCTGTATCGAGACCTGTGTAAACAAAAATGTCGTTTCCACGTATCATGCTCATTTTGAATATGTATTAAATGCCGCGTATAATAGCAGTCTCAAATTTTTTTTATATTGCAAATATTAACTTTTCGGTAATTTTCTGGTACAATGAGCAAATTAAGCTTTGTACCGAAAGGTGTAATGCAAAAATTGAATGCCATAGAGAGTACTATTTGGTTGAAGTTAACAAGCGTAATGCAAAATATTTTATCATTAACGAAGATCAATTTATGTTGAAGGTAAATTTTCCCGATTATCCGACGATTATATTTGATATTCATCTGAAAATGCTTTTCGAAGAGTATTTGTGTCTCAGCTCTACCTTCTCAGCCTTTGGTTCGGCTTCTCATTCGTATTCTTTTCGGACGTTTGTCTCATTTTAATTCGAAAATTTCATAATTCATACGAAAAATGTGTAAATAAAGCAAAGATTGTTATAATTAACCTAAATATAGCACATAATTTAAAAACAGAAAATTCTCGCCGTAAAATGTTCTTACAATAAATATCTGTATGCTGAGTAATGCTAAATGAACACAATTTAATTTTATCAACCTTAATCAGATTTTCAAACTAATACATAATAGTTTCGCCTTAAAAATTATAAAACTTAATATACTGTATGATAATCAGCTTCAGAAGTGAATATTTACTTTAATGTTTAATATTATTATTATTATCTGTATATTGATTATAATTTCATTAATATAATTTGTTTATTTATACTATTTGCATATATATAAAATATTAAATCAAACATTTTATAATCATCAAAAATAATGCTATTTATTTAATATATAGAAAACAACAAACACAATTTATTGGAATATTTTTATTAAGTAAATTGTATTATTATTTAAAATAAATTGAGTGTACTTTAACCGTAGTATGTTGGATATATAATATTTAAATGTTATAATTTGATTGTTACTTTTTACAATATCAAATACTTAATTATAAATTTGTTAATATCGTTTTTAATATTTTTGTTATAATTTATACACCTAGCTCTAGTATTCTCAGCATTTGGTTCGGCTTCTCATTCGTACTCTTTTCCGACGTTTGCCTGAATTTGTTTCAAAAGTTTAATTTTATTTATCAAAAATGTTTTAATAATACCAAGATTGTTGTGATTAAGCCAAGAATCACGCAAAATGTAAGACTATATTACACAAGACGTAGAACAGTTTCTGCTATAAATGTGCATGCCACTGAAGTCAATTAATTATTTTAGCAATGAATACTTGTTATGCGCTTAGATAAGTTAGACTTGGTAATATTTTGTTTATGTTATCATGATAATTATTCTTATTAATGCAATTGAAATTAACTGTTTGTTATTTTTAAAATTTTTATCAATTTAAACAGTTTAAATTAATACGTTGTATTTGAAAAAGCTAAATAGTGTACACAGTTATGCAAACTATATATTTAATATTATAAAGAATATTACTTTGATTGACACTTACGATCGACTTACGCATAATTTCAAAATTTATTGTAAAATTAATTTTTTAAAATTAAAATCTTGCTAGTATTCACATTTTAATTCAATTAAATCTATATTTATTTACATATTTTAACCTGATAGTTTAATATAACCTGATATAACCTGTTAGTATTGTAAAAATTATTGATTTTAATGTGTTTTCTATCCATTTGTTCCATACTTATTTCACAATAAACTATATGTTCATTTTAAAATTTACAATTAATGATATTAAAATATTCTAAAATATTATTTATGCAATGTAAAATATATATAATTTACAGATGAAATGTTAAAAATAACATTTTGACAAAAAATCGATTGTACTTTGCCCAAATTAATATTATGTAAAACTACGTATTTATGCTAGATTAATATAAGTTTTATAGTAAAATAAATGCAAAAATATGTTAATTTGTGCTGAAATTAATTTAGTTTATTAGATTTAATATTCAATTTTATATTATATTAAAAACTGTTATTTTCTAGAAAATTAATATAACTAATTTACTTTTAATATAGTTAATTGCATAAATCTTCTTGCTACCTTTTATAAAAACAAGTAGTAAATAATTGTATTATATATTACTAGGAGTTAAATTTTAAGACAATTAAAATTATGGATAAGCGTATTTGGTATAAAATTACAACAAGATTAATTTGTATGATTGGATGCCTTCATCAATTATACAAGATAAACCGAATTTATTTCTCGGAGAAAACAATCACCAATGTACGTTTTCAAACCGCAGTAATACTACCTGCTATTCGAATCTGCGTTGATAAACAAGCGCTTTTGAAACAGAGTATCAAGGATAAATTATTCAAACAAACAGGGAATAATCCCAGGTTACAAATACATGCAATAAACAAATTGACAATATCGGAACAATTTTCGGCATTCGAATCACCAAGTCACTTAATTAAATGCAACATATTTAATTCAATTGATTGCGAATCGATCGCTAACTACAGCCTATCAATCAATGGCATTACGGTTTGCATCACTATATTCGCGCAATTGAATGGCGAACGCGACGACACATACGTATTGGACAATAATTTTTATAACTTTATAAACATTACGTTGAAAAATAAATCGCTAATTTCGAGCGGGGTAATTCGAACGCAAATACATCAGCGAAATGAGCGTAACTATTTGTTTGTCGAATACAATAATTATGATTTTCAAGTACGCAATACAGATTTTGGCATGCTCACGTACCGGTCGATGATTGTTAACTACAAATTTAAGCCCATGTATGATCAATGCCATCAACACTCGCATGATGAGTGCACTGGAAAATGCGTTACGGACCAATTAATTAACCATACTAATTCGTTCTTTGTATTCGCATCTACTTTTAATTTAACTAGTCACTTAAAGTTTGGTGATTTAAGCTACCATAATGGATCAATTTTTACTTTGTATTTTAACCTAACTAAATACTGTGCAAAATTGTGTAGTTCATATATTGATTGTTATAAAGAGTACTACTTAGTTGAAACTAGCGATAGACCTAAACAAAATGGAATTCAACCTGGTGATTTTTTGCTTAAATTAGTGTTTACGAATTACCCAGCAATAATTTTCGATATATATCTGAAAATGTCATTCGAAGAGTATTTGTGTCTCAGCTCTAGTATTCTCAGCCTTTGGTTCGGATTCTCATTCGTACTCTTTTCAGACGTTTGTCTTATTTTAGGTAAAAAATGTTTCAATGTTTTTCAGATCATATTTAATAAATTTAGCATTGTACAAGTAGTTAATGTCAATATAGCAAACAATCAAAATTCAGAAATAGGTTTATATGCTCCGAAAGAATTTTTGCGTTAACTGATAAATTTGCATTGCATATATTAATTGCATAAAATTGCAAACTTGTTTTTGTATTTAATTATAATTAATCATGTAAAATATTATTATTTAAATGTAAAAAATCAAAACAATAATAATTTTTAATAAAACTAATTGAAAATACAATTAATTAGAAAAATAAAATATACTAAAAGCAAAAAAAATAATTATTCATGCTGCATGTAAATTAAAGTTTAAATTATACTGTATAAGTTAATAGTTTAAACATGATAAATTGTTTTTATTAAAAAAAATATCATTATAAATTATAAATTAAGTTTATAAAATAATAAATTAAATTATAATCAAGTTCATTTAATTTATAAAAATACAAAATACTTTAAGTTAATCATTTTGTACACACAAAACAAATGTGCTGGATAAAATAACTAAATAAAAATAAAACTATCAAGATATTAGTTAAACCCCGAGACGACTGTCCTCTTTGATAAGATCTGCGCACTTCTCGCCGATCATAACCGACGGCGCGTTTGTATTCCCGTTCGTAATCGTCGGCATAACCGACGCGTCGCACACCCGGAGCCGACGGACGCCCTTCACGCGCAGACGTGGGTCGACCACTACATCCGATCTATGCACAGCACCCATACGACACGTACCGACGGGATGATAGCCGGTAAACGTCAACTGCCGCACAAGGCACCGAACATAGACATCGCACTCATGTATAAACCGCTGGTGCGGACAGTGCCGGCAGCCGGGGATCTGTTTCATAGGCGTGACGAACGGCGCGATTGCCGACCGCTCGTAGAAATCGAACACGAATTTCACGACTTCGACGAAGTCCTCGAAGTCCGACGGGTCGGCGAAGAAGCGCGGATTAATGCGCGGATGTGCGAACGGGTCGGCCGACGCCAGCCGCACGTAGCCGGCGCTGCGCACGCGCTCGAGGATCGGCTGCACGAACAGGTAGTATTTGCCCAGGTACTCGTCCTTGAAGCGGCGCCACTCCGGGCTCTGTTCGCCGTACTTGACCACGGTCACCTGTTCCCAGCGCTTCGGGAAGGCGAGCAGCACCGACTCGAACGCCACGTTCGGCCAGTCGGTGTCGTTTGTGTTGGATCGGGTGCTCAGGTATGTGATTGAGTTGTAGTACGCGCTGAGTGGCCCCCGATTTTCGACGTAATACTCGTAGAGGTTGTCGACCGTCAGTTCCGGCGAACCCGTGCGCACAAAGTCCTTATAGTACTGTTCCTTTATTAGTATGTTTATGTCAAGCGCCGGATGATTCTGCAGGTGCTCGCCGACCGGGAGGTCAGCCAGCACCGGTATGCCGTGCGCTTCGATATGTTCGCGCGGACCGATTCCCGATAGCATTAGCAGCTGCGGCGAGCCGTATGTGCCTGTGCGACATGAACTTGGTTATTTTCCTCAATAATCATACTGTATAATATTTAACAAGATACCTGCGCTTACAATCACCTCGCGCGCCGCACGCACTATATGCGGCCGCCCGTTGCGCACGAACTCAACGCCCGACGCCGTATTGCCGTCGAATAGGACACGAGTGACGTGAGCGCGGGTTAGGATATGGAGATTATGCGGATATGGGTTTGGGTCGAGATATGCGTTGGCAGTGCTCGAGCGCCGGCCGTCGCTATCGATAAACGCCTGCGCGATCGCCGTTCCCCTTTGCACCGGACCGTTAATATCGGTGGTCGCGAACCCCCACTCATTGAGCGCCGCCTGATGCACCTGCATTATCCCGTCCACCCGTTCCCAACTGCTGATCTGCATCGGGCCGGCCGTTCCGTGCCGTCCATTCGCGACGATATCCGCGTCCGTATTGTTCTCGAACTTCTTGAAGTACGGCAGCAGTTCGTCGTACGTCCAGCCGCGGGCGCCGAACGCGTGCGCCCAGTGGTCGAAGTCGCGCCGATTGCCCCGATTGAAAATCATGGCGTTGATCGACGACGAGCCGCCGAGCACGAAGCCCTTGTTCTCGGCGATGCGCTTGTTCTCAAAGGCCAGGCCCACCGACTGCTGCTCCATCGTGTAGTTCCAGTCCTGTTCGGAGTTGAAGAGCGTTATGTATTCGATGGGTATGTCGTTGACGACGCCGTTCGGTCCGCCCGCCTCCAGTAGTAGGACTGTGTGTTGGCGAGTTTCGGCCAACCGGTTGGCGACGACACCGCCCGCCGAACCCGAGCCGACGACGATGTAGTCGTATGTGTGCTTCCATTCGTCGCGGTTTGCGTTCAGCCGGTGCTCCGACTCTCGCTTCAGTAGTATTGTCGCAACGGTTAGTAGTCGTAGTGTCAGTGATATTGCCATTGGATTTAACACTTAAATAGTAACTTGTTATATAGACTTAACTTATACTAGTTTAGTTTTTAGATTTATTTTTTTAACTTGATAATTTATCATCTAATAACTTTACTTTAAAGTCAATTTTACTAAAATATAAAAAATATTTTTAATCTAATCATTAAACTTGTTAATTTTATTTTAGTAAACTTGAGTATTATTATTTTTAATTTGAAATTGAGTTATAAATATTTACAATATTAAACTAAATAACAAATGCTACGCTATTGAAACTAAACTGTATAAAACTAGTCGTGTTTTCAGTGAACTTTACAGTTTTAAAGCGAAATACTCGCAAAAAGTCAGTTGAAAGGGATTAGAGATTATTGCCTTAAATATCTAAATGGTTTTTACAGTAAGATTTATACTGTGTTTATATTTATTCTATTGTAACACCTGTATACTCTAGCTAAATTAAGATAATGAGTCAATGACCCTGCTCACTTTCATAATTGTAAGCATGCTTCAAACCCATTATTCAATGAACATTGAGCCAGTTCAAGTTGTATTTTGAACATGGCAACAAATGTTTTTATGTTAGAATAAATTATTTAAAATACAGAAACACAAATCTATTTTATTAATTATAAATAATATTTTACATTGTCAATATTATTAGAACAAGAACTTATATGAACTGTAAAGTATCTGGATAAAATTTAAATGACATTTATTATAGCGCTGATCGCAATCAATACTCTTGTCTTTGAGGCCATAAGTGGCGGCCAAACGATATTTCGATAATGTTTTCCGGCCTTTGATTGACTGTCGATATGGACTATAAATAAAAATAAATTATTTGATTATAAAAACTAATTAAATAAATAAACTATTAATGCATTAATTTAATACCCAAATAAAAGCCGAACTACTTGGCCAAAGCGGCCGAACCGCTTGGGCTGTTTATGCGACTCACAAATGCAGCGCTTAATGCAGTCCTGCGGATGAAGACCCGGATATTCGGGCAAATCGTCGAACAATTTATCCGCAAAACTCATCGCGAAATCGATCGCCGAATGCAAACGACTTTCGAGAAAACTCTCGACTCTCGTATGCCTAACATCCGCCGTTAGCGCTCGGCCTACGATGCGCTCTGTTAGCTCCAGTAGGCGTTTGGCCAGAAATTCGGTCACATTCTCAATGTCGGGGAAACGGCGACCGTTCGGATTACCCTGGAAGCCAAGCGACAGTTCCGGGTATATTATGGGCGCCCAGAGGGCTATTGTGCCGAACACTAGTATTCCGAAAATCGCTAAATTACCTACATATGCAAGAAACATAGTTAAGCTTAAATTATCATGCTAATTTTAATGTGATTGTCAATTCGTACCGACATTAAGCGCCGACAGAGGCGACTGGTGCGGAATACCCCGACCATACCCGGGTATCGTAACGGTAAACAGCGGCAGCAGCAGTACGAACGACGAGTTGAAGGTCCGGTCCATATACAGCGCGTCCCAGAACTGGCCGAATATGCCGTCCACGCTGCCCAGGTTGGTGCCCGCGGCCCGGCGGTTCGGCTTTTGGCCAAAATCGGTTTCGTACGCACTCGGCGGTGGCTTTTTGTTTTCCGCATTTTTTAAAATTTTGCCACTTTTAGCGTCATTTGTGGACGGCTGCGGAGGTTTACCCGAACTGTCGACGAGTTGTATGTTGTCTATGTGTAGCGACAGTAAGAAAATTATTGATAGGAAAGCACTCATCGATAGTCTGTGTACATTCATTGTTCAATTTTAGACTGTATATTTTTTGAATTTAACATTGGGAAAAAACTTTTGTACAGTAAGTTTTGTTTGTGTTTAAAATAGATGAAATTTATTGACATTTTACTCGGCTTGTTTGCAAAAAGGATCTTGTTTATTTTCAAGTTCAATGACGTTTTTAAAAGTTTACTAAAAAGTGAAATTCCTAATCAGCTTAAAAATTAAGCCAGTTAATCCACTCCAATGGCAAAATACAATGCTACAATTCAACCTGCCAAACAACATTGGTAGAAAGCAAACAATTCTAGACTAACTTGTTAGAGTAAACATCATAAACTTTGCTAAATTTATTTATTATATTTTAATAAAAAATGAATAGTTATATAAATAAAATACAGATAATTTTATTAATCATAGCAATTACCTTGCTTATTAATTTATCCCGAACAAATGGACAGAGAAAGCGTAGTCGGGCGCGCGGCTCAGGTAGACGGCGCGGGCGTACGCTCTTCCACGACGACCAGGACGTGCTGATTACCATGATCATCGTGTTTCCATTCTACTTCCCGCTGTGGGAGCGCTTCTACAACACGAGCACCGAGCAGGGCACCGAGATCGCGCTGGCCGAGTTCCCGCAGCTGCCGCCGGGCGGTCTGCCCAGTTGTGGCGCCTTGTGCCGCAAGAAGCGGGCACTTCGCGCGCGCACCGGCCGTTCGTTTGAATACGACGAACAGATTGTCTACTTTCTCATCGAATTGATCGCCGCGTTTCCTGTGCCGATCATACCGAACCCGTACGCCGCGGCCAACCGAAAGCCGATGCGCCTGTCCACCGGGTTCGGCTCCAGCGGCTTCAGCTCGTTGACCGGCATGAATGGGCTGCAGGAGTTGGCCGGTAGGTTAATTTTACATAGTTTATATTATTAAATTTAATATAAATTTAATATGATAATTCTAAAGCAATAATAGTAGACTTAGATTGATTATTTTTAGTTTACTATATATTTAACACGTTATTTTTTATAGAGTTTAATGATTATTTGGAATTTATTTATTTAATTGACTAAATCAATTATTATCCTGTATAAATATTATTTAATAATATACTTTGTATGAGAAGTTTTTATAAAATGTAATAGTACAGTATATTACTATTAAGCAAAATTAATAGTGTAATTATTTTAAAATGTACTAATATAGTATTTTGTTAATTTGCCTAGAACTATTTGGCAAACTTGGCGGCGCACCAGATCCAGACAAGATTCTCGGAACCGGCGAATTGGAAAGTTTGACAAAAATACCAAGTTTAAACTACGGTCCTAACACCACCAACTATGCACCGCCAATAGGCCCATATAAACAAGCTAGATCATTGCACATGAATTCGCAACAAGCACAAAATGCTGCCACACAGGCCTTACAGAGAAAAATAAGGCATATGCAACACATAACCGGCCAAAGTGTTATTGATATCTACGGCCAGAATGCGTCCGAAGTGCGCAACCTCTGCATCGGCCACGAGTTCCGGCCGTCGGCCCGAAGTGTGAGAGAGAACTGCTTTCGAAACGAGAAAAACAGTCACTCATTGAGTGCATACGAGACGATGACTATTGACAGGAAGCGCTCGATTGCGACGCTTCGGCTCAACTGGTCGTCGCTGGCCGGCGCCGTCGGCTGCCATTTCGCCGAATGGTATCTCAAAAAACGGACCAATTTTTTCGTCCGAAATGTGTTCTTCGGTTCGATTAATACGATTTGCGGTAACAGTCGTTTGGCCCGAGTTTTCACCGCATTTCGAAAGTTCTGCAATTGTTTGCGTTTGAAGAAACTGATCTAAATTTATACAGTGTATTAAGTTACATATAGAATAGTTTTCTAATTTTTTATTCAAAATTTAAATTGTGCTTTTAGGTGCTAATTTAACGTGTCTTAAATCTTTATTTATTTCAATTTTATTTATGATATGTTTATTATAATGAATAATAAGGTAATTTTATTTTAGCTTGTTCAAAAACACATTTATTATATATAATTATTTAAATAATTTTTATATTACAACTTTTACATAGAGCAGTATAATTATATTTGATAAAATAAACATAAATAATTTAGTGTTAGTTTATGTATTTTTTTCTTTAATTGCCTTCTTAATTTATATATTTTACATAGTAATAAATTGGATTTACAATTAATTTTTTATTTTAATGTAATTATAATAGCAGCTACAGTAAAATGTTTTGGTAAACATACATTATAAATATAAGCTTAAATATAGGAACATGGAAATTTTTCATAATAGACAAATTACTTTATATAAACTAAGGTACTAAGGTGTAAAAAATGTTTTTACTAACAATTTTTATAATAATAATAATAATAATAAATTGTATTAAGTTTAATTTAATAGTGCTGATAGTTTTCTTACGTGTTAATAATTTTACTTAATATTTATAAGTTTTAAAATATTAACTACAATGATACTATGCAAATTATATTAAATAAATAAAAATGAGAAAATTTTTATATCCAGATAAAATAATAATGAATTAATTTTATCAATACTATGACATCAATTTTGCATATGTAAATCCTATTAATGTGTTTCTCAACAGCATAATAAGTTAATTGAAAAATTATTTACATATGTATAATTTAACAATTAATTATTGGCATATTACCAATAATTTCATGAAATTGGTTTTTGTGAAATAGCTAATTTTGAAAATATAAATAATAGAATATATGATTAAATTAAACTGAAAAAATATTCATGATGCTATGCTATCATTAAATGTAAACAAAAAAAATTCATATTAAATGTTGTTATAAAACATAATAGTTTTGCATATATAATTTGCATAATAGATTGTATATTTTATTATTGAATAGTACTATTAAAATATATGTTTATTTTTATAGTTTAATAACAGAAAGTGTAAAAAATAATCTAAAAGCAATATTATTAAAATTTCGAAAGTAATGTTAGCGAACTATGTTATCTTGTAGAATTCTTATATATACCTCTTTATAGTCGACTAAATTAATCTAAATAAGAAATGAATTCAAACCACTGCTTATTTTATACAACCGACGAATTAATACAGTTTTCCGACACAATTGAAAGCAATCGGACTATTGTGGTCGCGGCCGGCGATCGAATGCCGTTTATTACTGTTTCAAGGTATTAATAAAGAGTAGTTATGCTAGATTAACTAAATTTACAATGGTATAATTTTAGCACGACAAATAACTGTTTTAATGAAATATGTGGCTCATTGTTTGTTGTGCTAACGGAATTTGCTAGATCAATTAAAGCAAAGTATGTTTGTATCTTATTATTTTATTAAGTAAATAAACACACACAATACATAATCTTATTTATAATTATTTATATTATATTAATTATACTAAATAATTTTTTATTAACAAGTTTAAAAATTAAGAAAATAAATGATATCAGTGGCTGTATCGAAATGGCAGAGAACGATCCACCTGAATTTATCTTGCTACCATTTACAATTGGCACATTTACCACGTTTACGGCTAAATATCAATCTGTACTTGATGATTTTAATGTATCGGCTAAGTTATCAAACATGATTGGCTATATGGAAATCGGACGCTTCGCAGCAAAATCTCGTATCAACACAATTATCATGTCAACTATATTTAAGCAAGTTGATTTAAACACCTGGTTATTTGCACTACTAATAATACTCCGCCTATCGGCGCTCGCATCGACGCGTTTACGAGAATTTCCCAAATATTTATGGAATTATTTTGTAATACTTATTATTCAATCAATGCAACGCTTAGTCGCGAAGTGCAACCAAAAGCTAATACCCGGCCTATGGCTGCTGTCGGCGTTAATACTGTCCATCAGTTTCTCCAATCATTTGTTGGATTATATGGTGCGAAGCGAACCGATCGATCACATCGACAGTCTCGAGCAGTTAGTGCAGAGGCCCGGCATGAAAATCGCAATAAATGCCATTAGTTCCCTCGTGTCATATACGAACTTGGTAAAAAGTGATATAGCGCTAAAAATTAAGAAAGTATCATGGGAATATTATTACGGTTTGGGCGACTGGGATGCAATCGACAGACCGATTGCCGAAGGTTTGCGCAACGGATCGCTTGCTTATGTCAACACAAAACTGCAGTTATATTTCGATTTAATCTATTACTCAAAAGTGGGTAATAATCGCAAATTTAGTGATAGTTTTATGCATTTAATGCATATATTGAACGAGAATTTCGGTGAAGAACCGTATTTTATGCCAATTAATACGCAAACGGATAGCGAGACTGTAAACGCATTTAATAAGTTGTATGTATTTTCAATTCATTATATTTGGATATGTTTTAGAAATGTACTTAAACTTATTTAACTAATTTAATTGTTTAATTATATGTATATAATTTTGCGTTTGGTTTCTCGAACATATTTTTTCTAACTTTTCAATTATCAAATAAATTATACAGTATAAAACACGTTTGCGAAACGGGTCACTACGAGCGCTGGAATAGTAATATTATTAACTATCACTCGAAACAGATGCAGACATTTCTGATGCTACCCGATGTAATATTTTGCGAGTTTAGCCAGCTTATTTTGAGCCAGCTAACAGACATATTTAATTTGCTAATATTGGGTTCCATAGTGTCAATTATATTTTTTCTGCCCGAGTTACTTATTTCTAAAATCAATTATTAATATATATATGGTTAATATATGTTACAATATATGGAAAAACGTGTTAAACATAACAGTCGTTGTGGAGTATAATGTTTATGCATTTTATAAAGCTATTGTGTTAAATAAAAATGTAAATTTTAAGAAAAATGTTAATTAATAGACTTTAAATAAAATTGTAATGATTTGTTATTTATAATAACTCTTGCGTAATCAAATAATTTGATTATATGCAAAATAATTTATGCAATATAATTTATTTTTACTTATATCTATTAATATATATTTATATGCTGCTATTGATTATATAATTTTGTATCTCACATAATTATAATTAACTAAAATAATACTTAATGCTATCTAATAAAAATAAAAAATAAAATATTGATTGTAAAAATTAACAATAGTACATATTAAATAATAAAATATAATATTTTAACATAAATAAACATCGTTAAAAATTAAATATATATATGAATATTATATACAGTATATAACTCGATATAAGGTTGTATATGCTTGAATAATATTTTATATTGAAGTTATTAACCAATATTTTAAATTTTTTTCTTGTAAAAATAAAATTACAAAATTAAACAGTAATTAATATAGTGATTTAATTAACGTTAACAAAATAATTGTTACTGGCAAAATAATGAATTCTAATCATTGTATTTTCTATACACCGGATGAATTAATACGATTTTCCAATGATATTAATCGTACGATTGTAATCACAGCTAACGATAAACTACCTTTCATCAATGTTACCACGTAACAATAAAAATTCATACACTAATAATATCTGTTAACATGTAATAATCTAATTTTAGCATGAAAAACAATTCAATTTTGGAAATTTGTGGTTCATTGCTCGTTTTGCTAATTGAATTTGCAAAATCAATCAAAGCAAAGTATATAGATATTTGTAAAAGATACCAAATTTCATAATTAGTTCTTACTTAAAATTTAATAAAAATCATAGATTCAATATTATATAAATAATTATCAATAAATATATTTTCAATATAAAAACTGTTATAAATACTGTTATAACTGTTATAAATACTGTTAATGTTATTAATGTACTATTAAAAATATACACAGCATAAAACTCAAAAAGAAATTGTCTGACATAGAAGACTGCATCGACATGGTTATAAACGACATGCCAGATTTCATCTTACTACCATGTACAATCGGCTCATTTACTGCATTCCTTAATACGCATGGTACTATGATTAGTGAATCAAAATTGAACGTAACATTAAAATTAACCGAAACGATCGGTTATCTGGAAATTGGAACATTCATATCGAAATCGCACATCGATAAGCTAGCTCAATTCACCATGTTCAATCATTTCGGACCGAACATTTGGATATCTGTACTGTTTGCGCTACTTGTGCTGTCGGCGCTCGCGTCGAAACACTGGCGCGAATTCGGCGAATATTTGTGGAATTATTTTGTTATACTTGTGATTAAGTCGTTTCAGGGCTTAGTCGCAAAATCGCGCCGAAGACTAATAGCCGGCCTATGGCTGCTGTCGGCGACGATACTGACGATGTGTTTCGAGTCGAGAATTTTGCAAAATATGATGAGAAGTGTACCGATTGTTCACTTGAATAGCTTAGAGGAGTTGACCGAACGGCCCGATATGAGAATAGCAATCAATTCACTCAGTACTCTCGTTTCATATACGAACATGGTAGAAAATGAGCTAACACTTAAACTTAAGAAGCAATTGTGGCCATATAGCTATGGACTGACCGATAACTGGCACGAAATCGATCGCCAGATTAGCAGAGGTTTGCGCAACGGATCGATGGCTTACGTGAACAACAAATTGCAGTTATATTTCGATTTATTGTATTACTTGTATTTCAAAAACAAACCCGAACTACATGATAGTTTAATTGATTTGATGCATATATCTGACGAGAACGGAGGTGAAGAGCCATATTTTATCATGCATACGCCAAAAGCTGAGAAGCTAATGAATAACTTTAATAAATTGTATGTAGTAAAGAATTTAATTTGCTTGATAGTTTTATTTAATTTTTGTATGCAGTTTGTTACGCGTTCGGGAAACGGGTCACTACGACCGCTGGAATACCGATATATTGAACTATCATTGGAAACAAATTAAAACGTTTTTAATGCCGCCCGAAGTTGTACTGTACGATTTTAGCCAGCTTACTATAAATGCCATGTTTGATATATTTTATCTTGCATTAATTGCAATGATTATTGCAATAATTATTTTATTAATTGAATCTATTTAATTCATGGCCAGTATTTATTTATTAATACTGTTCAAATGAAATCTACAATAGTTTAATAAACAAGTTATGATTTATTGTGAATAAAATATGTAAATACACACAGTATATATGTATATTAAAATATTACAAAAATTATTAAAATATATTTTTAAAAATTCTTGTATACTACCAAAATTTTTAAAAATAAACTAGAACAATATTATTAAAATTTTAAAATTACATTTGATAACCAATTTATCATAAGATCTTGAACAAACATGTTATGTAAAGATATTTAATAATCAAGATAGTTTTAATAGTTTTAAGCAAAAAAAGCATAGTTGTTTTAAACAAGTTGGTGGTGTAATAAAATAACGCAATAAATTCATTTTTTAACAAATAAAAAAGATTCATTAAATATTTAATGAATGATTACAAAACATCTTGTTAAAATAATCAATAACAAAAATGAATAAACATACACTGATAATATAGAAGAACTAAATGGCAATTAGCAATATAAAAACAGCTCAAACAAAATGTTTTTTATATCTAATTAGTCATACTGCTTTATAATAGTAATAATGCATAAAAATATTGACAATCAAAAAAATTTAAAACATAAATTGTATTTATGTGCGAAGACTAACTAGTTTAATTTTAAGAACACAATTGTGTTTAATTAAAATATGAATTCAAATCATTGTTTAAGTTATACTCCAAACGATTTAATACGCTTTTCCGGCGATAACGAGAGTAAGCAAACGCTTTCAGTGATCGGGCCCTATGAGCTGCCATTTATAAGTGTTACAAAGCTACCCAGGTCATTTTTATCATTTTGTTGCATTACAAAATTAATTCAATTATATTTATATAAAATTTAGTACCTCAACTAATTTTGCGTTTGAAATTTGTGGCTCATTATTTCGAACGCTGGCGGAGTTTGCTAGATTACTTAAATTAAAGTGAGTTTTAAATTTTGATCATGTACTTGGAATATTTTTAGAATGTAACTTAAAATAAAATATAATTTTTTAAAATTAATTTAACAATTTAACCAATGTAATTTTATTAATTTCATTTAGTTATTAGATATTTGCAAAATTAGAAGTTATTTTAGTTATACACAAAACTTTCAGTATTTCTCTTTAATCTTATGTATAATTTAATAAAATATTTGCACAAACAAAAATGTTAGCCCGGTACGACTATCATGCTCATCACATAAAATTAATTTAAAAGAAATAAATTAATTAAAATTAATTTTGATAAAAATAACTAGTTAAAATTGATTAAATATTAATAAATTAAATTAAATAATATTGGCAGCCTAAAAATTAGCAAGCAAATTTCTAGCGCCGAAGACGCTCTTAATCTACTTCAAAACGATCTGGACTTGGTTATTTCTCCGGTGACCGCGGGCATGTTTACGCAACTTTATCAAGCAAATCGCGAAATATTAGACAGCATTAATTTAACCATGCAACTAAGCGACGCGATTGACTACTTGGAAGTAGGCCGATTCGTGGCGCGAAGATGGCCAAGCGCAATTTCCATGTTTACAATGTTTAATTTAATTGAGCCGTGGACCTGGATATCAGCAATGACCGCTGTTCTGGTGCTATCGGCACTAGTATGCAAACATTGGCGCGATTTCGGCGAAAGTGTTTGGAATTACTTTATTATACTTTTAATTAAATCGTTTCAATCGTTTGTCGCGAAGTCAGAGCGAAAGCTATTACTCGGCCTATGGCTGCTGTCGGCGACAGTTCTCTCCATTCAGTTCTCCAATCATTTGTTGGATTATTTGGTTCGCAACAAACAATTTGACGAATTAAACAGTTTAACCGAATTGGTTGAACATTCAAGTATGAAAATCGCCGTTAATTATTACAGCTCACTATTAGCATTCGCAAACGCCATAAATAATATGTTAACGCAAAAAATGCAAAACAAATTCTGGACTTTTAACTACGAGTTTGACGACTGGGCGGAAGTGAACGCGAATATTGTCAACGGTTTGCGCAACGGATCGATGGCTTACGTGAAGTCGAAATTGCAGTTAATTTTCGATTTAATTTATTTCTCAAATCACGTCATTAGTCGCGAATCGATCGATGCGTTCATTGAATCGATGCATATCTCGGATGAGAGCGGCGGAGAAGAGCCGTATTTTATTATATTTAATGCGAAAACTAATATAACGATTTTGGATGCGTTTAATAAATTGTACAGTATTGCTATTTTGATAAAATTTAAAAAATTATAATGCAATTCATATATTATAGATTAAAAATTTCGGTCTTGTTGAACTTTTGTTTGTCTTGAACATTTATATTTTTTAAATCTGATTAAAGTATAATATTTAAAATAGTAATTATTACCATTTTAATTAGAATTATTAATATTTATTTAAAATTCAACTATTTAGTGTAACACTTATTATTTTTACATTTTAAACAAGATAATATATTATTTGATTTAATATAAGCTGAAAATAATATAAATATTAACTAGTTAGAGTTTATTCAGTATTTTAAGTTTAATCATTATACTTTGTTTCGTTTTTAAAAATATAAATGTTTAAGTAACATAAAAGTTCAACCAGAACGAAATATTCAATCTATAAGTTACTCATAGTAAATATTTGGAAAATTATCTGTACAGTACAAAACGAGTTCGAGAAACGGGTCATTACCAGCGCTGGAATACCGATGTTTTGAATTATTATTCGAAACAAATTAAAACAATTGTAAATCCCTTTTATAATGTAATTTTTAGTTATAAACAGCTTGTTTTACATGATATTAGTGATATGATTTATTTAACATTAATTAACCTATTCATTTCTATATTAGTTCAAATAACTGAATTTAGGCTAAATTTATATCCTTAGTTTATGCATGATATACTCTAATTTTAATCTAATGTATACAAAAAATTATTGATGTTATCAAATAGTTACTAAAAAAATATTATTGATAGTATTTAAAGTTAGTTATATTTTTTTCTGTTTTTATGCAATATTATATTTTTTAACATTTTGCATATTTGAAATTATATTTTAAAATGTTACTGTAAATCTAAAATATTATATTGCTTAATAAATAAATTGGATTGCTTAATAAATAAATATTTAATACTATTTATGTTTAATTATATTGATTATCTAAGTATTGCACATAGTTGATATTAACATAGATATTTCTTACTTGTTTTTATTTTTCTGAAAATAATTGTTAAAATATTGATTATATAATTATGATAATAGTAAAAAGTAGATGATCTTACAATGTAACAATAGAATAATTACAGCAAACAATACAGACAATATTAATTAAGTATTGCAAAAAAATATAACTTACACTAATTATATTGTACATAGTTTCATAATAGTTTCGATTACAGGTGAATATTTTCTAAATACTATTTTTTTTTATTAATAATTTTTACATTATAGTACAATGTAAAAATAAATTAAAAACATACACTTAGTTTATTATATAATTTTAGCAATATAATTTTGAATGCTTAAATTATGAATTCAAATCACTGTATGTTCTATACACCGGACGAATTGATACGATTTTCCGATGAGGTTATCGACAATCGTACGATTGTAATCACAGCTAATGATAAACTGCCTTTCATCAATGTTACCACGTAAAATTAACAATTTATATATTAGTTTAATTTTCATATGTTAAACAAACAATAATTAAATTTTAGCACGGAAGATAATTCACCTTACGAAATTTGCGGCTCGTTACTTATTCTCCTAATTGAATTTGCTAAATCTATCAAGGCAAAGTTAGTTAATATATTTTCAATATTATAAACATTAAAGTAATATGTATAATATTTATAAATTATAATTTAGTGTTAATAAAATATTGTATTAGATATTTTATAGAATAATTTATATTTATATTATGTACAGTTTAAAAATCAAAACCAAACTATCCGATATAAACGATTGCATTGACATGTTTACGAACGACATAGCAGATTTTATCCTGTTACCATGCACGATCGGCACATTTACTGCACTGCATAATTCGCATGGTATTATGATTCGAGAATTCAACTTGACACTAAAATTGACGGAAACGATCGGTTATCTGGAAATCGGGACATTTATATCAAAATCTCACCTTGATACAATTCCCATATTTACCATGTTCAATCACTTCGGGCCAAACATCTGGCTGTCGACGGTGTTTGCAATTCTGGTGCTGTCGGCGCTCGCGTCGAAACACTGGCAAGAATTTGGCGAATATTTGTGGAACTATTTCGCGATACTTTTGATTAAGTCGTTTCAGCGCTTAGTCGCGAAATCGCGCCGAAAGCTAATACCCGGCCTATGGCTGCTGTCGGCGACGATACTGACGATGTGTTTCGAATCAAAGATATTGCAGAATATGATGAGAAGTGTACCGATTGTTCACTTGAATAGCTTAGAGGAGTTGACCGAACGACCCGATATGAAAATAGCAATCAATTCACTCAGTACTCTCGTTTCATATACGAACATGGTAGAAAATGAGCTAACACTTAAACTTAAGAAGCAATTGTGGCCATATAGCTATGGACTGACCGATAACTGGCACGAAATCGATCGCCAGATTAGCAGAGGTTTGCGCAACGGATCGATGGCTTACGTGAACAACAAATTGCAGTTATATTTCGATTTATTGTATTATTTGTATTTCGAAAACAAACCCGAACTACATGATAGTTTAATTGATTTGATGCACATCTCGGATAAAAGTGGTGGAGAAGAGCCGTATTTTATCATGCATACGACTAAAGCGAATGCGCTTATGAATGCGTTTAATAAATTGTAGACTGGGTTATTTATTTATGTTTTGATGATAATGCTAATTTTGTCTTGTTTAATTTGTTGCTATAGTTTATTACGCGTTCGGGAAACGGGTCACTACGACCGCTGGAATACCGATATATTAACCTATCATTGGAAACAAATTAAATCGTTTCTAATGCCGCCCGAAGTTGTACTGTACGATTTTAGCCAGCTTACTTTAAATGGCATGTTTGATATATTTTATTTAGAGTTAATTGGAATTGCTATTTCGATTTTAATTTTGGTATTTGAGCAAATTTAAGGATAAAATTAAATATTATAACTTATCTTAATTATTTCATTAAAAATTATTATAAGAATTAGTTAAAGTAAGTTTTATACTATGTAGCATTTATTTGTTTAAACTATTTGTAAATTAAAATAACACCTGCAACAAATAAATAATTATTTTAAAAATCAGCACTTTTTTAATAATAAGTTTATGAATTAGATACACTAAAATAGGCAGTCAATGTAAAGTTGATATGTAAAGTAATGTAAAGTATGTAATATAATATTAAAGTTGACATGCGCTTTATCAAGTAGTAAGAAAGCTAATATGCTATAATGAATTTGTGTCTAAGCAGAGGCTGACTCAAGGTAAAAAAATTTTCTCTGCTTAGACGAATATTCAACATGCTGCCCCGAAACTTATTGAATGCAATACTCTCTATGAATCAAGATCAAATTAAAGTTATAACATTTTTAAATATATTATTATGAAAATAGTGCATTTACATTTTTAAAATTGTTCTAACAATAATAAAATATAATTTCTAAAAACACATAGTATTTTAGGATTTATAATTAATGTTTACTACGACACACAAATTAAAAATTAGACGAGAATGTTAAAATGTTAAGAAATGATCAGGCAAGCGTTAAGTGTAAACATGTGACATTCTAAGTATAATTAGTTAAAAACATTAAACAATTAATTTAATAATTAAAAATATATTTTTTATTATTTATTTTAAATGTGCAGATAATTCAATTATTTCAAAATATATGAGGTTAATATTAGGTATTTATTTTATTTTTATATTATTGTCGTTTGTTATAATAATTAAATAATCATTAATAATATTAAATTAAATAAATAGTTGGCAATACTAAGTAATAATTATGTTTATGTTAAACTACACAATTGCTTTGTTTCTGCAAACGTATTTTTATTTTATAAGTTGCATATATACATTATTATTTTATTATTATTATAAATGTAATATCATATACAGTATAGTTTATTTGTAAACTGAATAAATCCAAATGGAATCAATAAATGTACATAAATGTTTAACTAGTACTTATTGCATAAGAGGAGTTGAATGCTATTTATTTAAAAACTTATATAATAAACATGATAATCAAAACAATAATTCCAGACAAACAAAATCTCTATTACATAAACCGATTGTTGTGTGCATTGTATTAATGATATATTGCATTCGATTACTAATATTTTTGTGTATAAGACGCGAAAACGTATTACTCTTCATAATGTTTGGCGAAGTTAGCTATTTCTACAATTTGCGCATTGAGTATAATTTAGCAGGATCGTTGTATTTTATTTTAGCAATATATTCACAATACGTATATTATTATAACTACCGAAAGGGTATAAAACCGACATTTCTCGCAGTGTTTGAAGTGATGGCGGGTTTGCGACCGCCGGCGAGCGTCGGTCTCTATGATGCGCTACAAATACGAAAATTATTGAAACAAACAAAACTTTCATTTAAGTTTGTCATGTTTAATATTGAAAAAATTGTACCGCTGGTTTGTTTTATATTTATACTAGCATGCTATTTAATAAATTGCACAGTAGTTGATGCAATCAAATACGGCATACCAAATGCAATTGCATTTGCACTGAGCCTTTATTATTCAACAAGCATATTATCAAGTCAAGTTTTGTATTTTTATATTTTATGCTACTATTTAAAAATTAAACTGTTAACAAAGAATTTAAAAATTGCTAAAATTAGCAAACTAAAAGTGATTACAAAATTGTTGCATTCAATTAATGTTATATTTAAAGAGATAAATGAATATAACCACACGTTTTGGTCAAAGTTTTTATTCATAATGTGTTTGATTTTTGGCTCATTTACTGTTATAATAATTTTTGCAATAATTATTAAGCCAATGATACTATTTATAAAATTAGCATGGATTTATATGGCATTTGTATTTGTTACAAATTTGTTATTTGTGTTATTCACGGCATCATCGGTAAATTTAGAAGCAAATATGCTGTATAAAACATTGAATAAATTATTTATCAAGCTAAATACTATACATATTTGCAATAAACTTAAAGTATATCATCGAATGTGTAAAAAATTGTTTGTAAAACATAACAAGTTAATTTTATTTTGTAATAATAGACTATGGCATTTATCGAGAGAGTAAGTCAGAGACGTGTTGGGTTTACTTGTGGAAAATTGTTCACGGTTAATTATTATCTATGCTATAAAGTTGGTTTTAGAAGCTAATTTTATATTTAATACAGTATTTATTTATTTAAATTTGAATTAATTATTACAGATATTAGCCTATTTATCGGTGCTTTTTATTAAAATAACTAAAAGATACTATAAACGAAATTCATCGTGGTAATGGGAAACACTAATATTTTTTAATATTAATATATTGCTAGTAATATTTTTTTCAATACTATAAGCATTAAAGTAATATGTATAATATTTATAAATTATAATTTAGCTATAAAAATATTGTGTTACACTTACTAATTAAATACACACTTTATAACAAAAATTAATATTTTATTTATAATTTGTTTATATTATGTAAAATTAATTATAAGTATGTATTTATTTATTTATTTAATAATTATTTATATATTTTATAAGAATAATTTATATGATGCTAATGAAATTAAAAATTGGTCATATAAGGTGGCATTTATTTTTATATTAAATATGATAAGATCAATGTTATATTATGTTATAATAATTCATTAAATTAAAACTACTATTATTGCTTGTATAAACATGTTTGTGCATATATTATTATTTTATATAGCTTATTACTTATCCTAATAAGCATTATTAGTAATAATAAATAATAATTTATTACTTATCCTTGAGCAAATTTATTTAAAAATTATATATAAAATAATTGGTGAATATAATAAAAATTTACAGAATAAATTAGAATGGCAACGATAAATGTTCATAAATGTTTAACAAATACACAACGTCTAAAAGGAGTTGATAATTACCTATTTAAAAATCTATATAATAAACATGCTAATTCGAGCCACGATTCGCGTCAAACAAAATCTCTATTACATAAACCGATTATTGTGTTTATAGTATTATTAATATATTTTTGTCGATTTCTAATATTTTTGTTTATAATACAAGAAAACAACTTGCTATTTATGATGTTCGGCGAGATTAGCGCATTCTACAATTTGCGCCACGAGTTCAATTCAGCGGGCGCGTTGTATTTAATCTTGCCAATTTATTCACAGCATTTATATTATTATAATACTCGGAATGGCATTAAACCGACATTTCTCGCAGTGTTTGAAGTGATGGCGGGTTTGCGACCGCCGGACAGCGTTGGTCTCTATGATGCGCTACTAATACACAGATTATTAAAGCGCACAAAACTCTCGTTTAAAATCGTCATGTTCAATAATGAAACAGTTATATCGTCCGTTTGTTTTACATTTCAACTAGCATGCTACTTAATTAATTGCTCTTTAACTGATGCTATTAAATATGGCGTGCCAAATGCGCTCGCGTTTGCACTGACCATTTATTATGCCACGAGCATTTTATCAAGTCAGGTTTTATATTTTTACATTTTGTGCTATTATTTAAAAATAAAGCTTTCTACAAAGACCGAAAGCGTTGCAAAAATGAGAAAGGTAAACGTAGTTTCAAAATTATTTCAATCAATTAATACGATATATGAAGAGATTATTGAATATAACCACACGTTTTGGTCAAAGTTTTTATGCATAATATGCCTTATTTTTGGCTCATTTATAGTGATTATGATATTCTCATTACTAATTAAGCCAATGAATGGAGTGGTTAAATTAGCATGGATTTATATGACATTTTTATGCGTTAATAACTTATTATTTGTATTATTCACGGCATCATCGGTGAATTTTGAAGCAAATAAACTGTATAAAACTTTAAATAAATTATTTATCAAGCTACACTCTACACATATTCGCAATAAACTTAAAGTAATATATTTTTTATAATTTTATTTGTAAAATTAACATGTTAAATTTGATATTTTATAATAGATTATAGCATTTATCGAGCGAGTTGGTCAAAAACGCGTTGGGTTTACTTGTGGCAAATTGTTCACGGTTAATTATTATCAATGCTATAAAGTGCGTATTGTAATTATTGATCTTGATTCATTTATACTTAATATAATTTATA
Organism: Metabelba pulverosa; assembly: GCA_034697605.1. Lineage (NCBI taxonomy): Eukaryota > Metazoa > Arthropoda > Arachnida > Sarcoptiformes > Damaeidae > Metabelba > Metabelba pulverosa. The sequence goes on from JAQIXC010000056.1 coordinate 54,039, forward strand.
AATACTTTATTTATAACAGATATTAGCGTATCTTTCAGTGCTTTTTATAAAAATAACTAAAAGATATTATAAAAGAAATTCTACATGGTAAAACATTTGTCACATTTTATAAATATAATAACAATTATATAATAATTTAATATTAAATTTTAAATAATAGTAATATATTTAGTTAAACATAATTATTTATTTATTTGATTATATAAATATGTACTTGCATAAAATATATTTATACAATGCTATTATTTATCTAAATTATTAAAAATGTGTATATTTTTTTGGATAAAATCAAACAATAATGTATGTAATAACATTATTATAAAATTACATTAGTTAATTATCATATTAATTTTTTAGCAATTCATACATATTATTTTATATAATTATTACATATTTATTTAATAATTTAACAGTGTTTTATTCTATCTATAAAATTGTTTTATAATAATAATGATTGTAGTTCTGAAACTAGCGGTGCGTTTGGTATCCATTGATTAGTCGATTGTGTGAATCAATTCGATGCATAGAATATGCGGTTTCGCTGAAGGTCTGTGTTATTGACTTAAAAACATAAGTTGTAAATGTAGCAAATTGTATTTTAGCATATTATATTTGATGTTTACTACTACTCGCAAATTAAGAAATTAGGCGTGCGTTGCAAAATGTTAAGAAGTCATCACGCAAATTTTTAGTGTAAACAACTGCCATTATAAAAATAATTAGTGTAATACATTTAACAAATTAATTTGGCATTTACAAATATATCTTATGCTTTATACAGCGTGAATTTTATGTATGTGCCCAACAGCGATGAAGGAAAGGACACGGTATAGAACAATTTCAGTTGGCATAGAAATTTGGTTCAAGGTGCAATTGCTATTTATCATGCTCATTCGATAGAGGGCATTAAGATAAACAACATTTGTATGAGAGATAAGTTTGCAGGGCGTATAGTTTACCCGCTAGAAAACGCCAAAGTATTGAATTTCAAAGTCGTAATATATGACATATATACATCAAATCCAACTAAATCGACTATGTTGATTGTGAATTTGATATCAAATTTGAGCTATCACATCAAACAAATTTGTTGTCAAGGTGAAAAATAGATGTGTGTAAGTTTAAATTGGCGATGACTTAAACATTTACAATAACCTTTGTTATTCTCGACATTATTATACATATTTTCCAATTAAAAAAAACATCCTGAGTCGAATGATATACGTTAAAATGCTCTAGCTTTAATAGTTTTTAAGTTATAGCAAAATTATATATGGTTTATGTAGTTTATCAAGTGCAACTTTTTTGTTTGATGTGATAGCTCAAATTTGATATCAAATTCACAATCAACATAGTCGATTTAGTTGGATTTGATGTATATATGTCATATATTACGACTTTGAAATTCAATACTTTGGCGTTTTTTAGCGGGTAAACTATACGCCCTGCAAACTTATCTCTCATACAAATGTTGTTTATTTTAATGCCCTCTATCGAATGAGCATGATAAATAGCAATTGCACCTTGAACCAAATTTCTATGCCAACTGAAATTGTTCTATACCGTGTCCTTTCCTTCATCGCTGTTGGGCACATACATAAAATTCACGCTGTATATGTATATTATTCTACCGTATTATTTCAACATAGCAGAAGCTACTTTGTTTATATTAGTTTTATTTTATTGTAGCTTGTTTTATTAATTAAATTATCATTAATAATGTTACATTGAATATTTATTTAATGATATAATGTAATAATTACATTTAATGTTAAACACTCTGTGTTTTTGCATAAGTATTTACTTAAGTAAGGCTATTTTATAAGTGGCATAAAAACATTAATGTTTATTTTTAAAGTTTTTTTTAATAAATTAATATACAATACTATGTATAAACTACATAAACTACAATGTTGTATAAACTAAATAAATCCAAATGGAATCAATCAATGTACATAAATGCCTAACTGATACTTATTGCATAAAAGGAGTTGAATGCTATTTATTTAAAAACTTATATAATAAACATAATAGCCAAAATCAGGATTTGCATCAAGCAAGATCATTTATTCATAAACCAATTGTTGTGTTCATTGTATTAATGATATATTGCATTCGATTTCTTATATTTTTATGTATAAAACGCGAAAACGTATTACTTTTTATAATGTTCGGCGAAATTAGCTATTTTTATAATATACGCAATGAATATAATTTAGGAGGCGCATGGTATTTAATCTTGGCAATATATTCACAATACATGTATTATAATAACTACAGAATTGGTATAAAACCAACATTTCTTGTAGTGTTTGAAGTGATGGCGGGTTTGCGACCGCCGGCTGACGTCCATCTCTATGATGCGCTATTAATACAAAAATTATTAAAACAAACAAAAATTTCGTTCAAAATTGTCATGTTTAATATTGAGAAAGTTGTACCGCTGGTCTGTTTCATATTTCTACTAGCATGCTATTTAATAAATTGCATAGTAGTCGATGCAATTAAATACGGCATACCAAATGCAATCGTGTTTACACTGAGCATTTATTATGCCACGAGCATATTGTCGAATCAAGTTTTGTACTTCTATATTTTATGCTACTATTTAAAAATCAAACTGTCTACAAAGTATTTAAATATCATTAAAATTAAACGACTAATAGCTATTTCAAAATTGTTGCAATCAATTAATTATATATATAACGAAGTTAATGAATATAACCACACGTTTTGGTCAAAGTTTTTATTGATAATGTGTTTGATTTTTGGCTCATTTACTGTTATGATGATATTTTCAATAATTATTAAGCCATTACAGGGATTTATTAAATTAGCATGGACTTATATGGTATTTGTATATGTTACTAATTTACTATTTGTGTTATTCACGGCATCATCGGTAAATTTCGAAGCAAATAAGCTGTATAAAACATTAAATAAATTACACATCAAACTACGCTTTATACATATTTGCAAAAAACTAAAAGTATAATTTATGATAAAATGTGTAAAAATGTGTTTGCAAAAATTTACATGTTAAATTTATTCTTTTATTATAGATAATGACATTTATCGAGAGAGTAGGTCACAAACGCGTTGGGTTTACTTGTGGCAAGTTGTTTATGGTTAATTATTATCAGTGCTATAGAGTGTGTATTATAATTTATGATTTATTTTTTATACTGTATATATTTTATTTATACATATTTTGTTTGAAACAGATTTTAGCGTATCTTTCAGTGCTTTTTATAAAAATAACTAAAAGATACTTTAATCAAAATTCTACATGGTAAATAATTTGTCGTATTAATGAAAACAATTAAGTTATATATTATTAAAGTTATTAAATATATTTAGTTCAGCGTATTTATTTATTTAATATACATATAAATATGTACATGCATAAAATACTTAATAATTTTATTGCAATGCTACTATTTCATTTACAGTAAATTATTGAGAATAAAATACTTTCTTTGAATACGGATTAAACTATTATATTTAAAAACATTATTATGCAAATAGTGCATTTAATTATTTATTTATTTAGCAAAATAATTATTTAACACTGTTTTATTATGTTTGACAAATTGTATTTATAAAAAATAAAATATTTGTTTTAACCGAATTATTTTTCAATAATTTCATTAATTAAATATAAAATTTTTAAAAATTTAATTAGCATATTACATTATGATTTCTGAATCATGATCCGAAAACATAATTTATAAATGTAACACATAGTATTTTAGCTATTTATGTTTAATAATTACTACGACTCAAAAATCAAGTTAGGCGAGTGTTGCAAAATGTTAAGAAATGATCAGGCAAGTTTAATCAAATGCCATTTTCAAAATGAACAGCCACATTCAACAATTAATTTAGCATTTATAAATATATTATAATAGTTACTTTAAATGTGTAGAGTAAGTAATATTTATTTTACTTTTATATCATTATCGTTTGTTATAATAAGTGAATTATCATTAATAATGTTGTATTGGATAAATAATTGGTGATATTAAGTAATAATAACATTACATGTTAAATTTCACAACTTCAGTGTCTATGCAAACGTATTTTTATTTTATAAGTTTGATAAAAGCATTATTAATAGCTTTGATGGCTGCAAGCAAAGAAAAGGTATATATAATTTTGGCTCTGACCCACCCACCCACCCCCCCAACCCGCTGTTATCATTGTGAATAGCGGAAAAAATTTCGCTGTTAATAGA